>PVJH01014963.1:6792-55289 GCA_004026705.1 Nesogale talazaci | reverse complement strand
ATTAGACGTTTTTGTTTCTCTGGACAGCACCTTACTAAAATGGAGACAGTATATGATGGACAGGACTTGTCTGTAGTCATCCATTGATCACAGAGATCTGTTTGTCCATGGTTGTGACTCCTCTTTCTCTGTCTCTGTGGAATAGAACTGGAGCCCTAGAAATAATATACATAATTTAACCTACCCTCATATTTACCACCATATAAAGAAAAAGTCACTTTGTTTTGAGAGCCAGTGGGACTGTGTCAGCAACAATAGTAAATCTGATTTGTGATCTGAAGCCACAAACAGGAAAACCAATCAGGAAGGGTCTTGATTTTCGATAGACAACCCCCAAGGAGAGTGATGGAATTTGTTTTGAAACCAGTATTTCTCCTTCAGAAGTCATTCAAAATAAAAGCTCAAAATGCCAGTTGTGAAGTGACATGCTTCTTGTGGAGAAGATGTTGCTGCACTGACCTCCAGCCTCAGCCCGTTCCTGTTGGCCTCCACCTGGGACTGGCCCTTCTTGGCACTTCTACCAGGCTGGTCCGGCCTCTTCCAGAAAGAAGGGGAAAGTATTGTGTGTTGGGCTCAGTGAGGATCTTCTGATGAGTATTTGAATGAAAGGACACAGGCATTTGGATGTCAGTGGATGGCATACTCTGTGGGGAGGTACAGTCTCTGTAAGTTCATGAACTCAAAGGTTCATTCACTTGTTGATGGGACTCATTATTGCGTTGCCCTTAGAAAATGATGATACCTGCTGACTCATGGTGTACTAACGTACAACAGAACAAAATGTTATCACTCCTGTATCACCCTCATGCTTGCCAGAATGTCCAAACCCTTATCAGAGCTGACCCATCTCATGGAAACCCTCCCTCATTCTTGCTGGTCTGGCTTGCTGATCACTCCCAGTGACATAGCCGAAGCAAGTTGGATAATGGTCCATTGTGATCAGTAATGTTTTTGTTGGCTAACTTTTAGAAATAGATCATTAGACTTTTCTTTCTGTTCTGGAAGCCCTGCTGGAGCCTGCTCACCACAGGCGACCCTACGGCATTTCTGTTTCAGTGGCACAGCTTCCAGCACCGTAGTGACTTGCAAGCCACCACGGTACAACCAATTGAAAGAAAGATGGCGGAGTAGTTCTTTACTGACTGTCTAAGCAGTGGGGTGATATCTGTGCACAAACGGGAGCCTGTCTCTGCCTTGAAGGGCTGTACATTTTTGTGGGGAGAAGACCAACTAAAACAACAAGCCAGAAAGTAAACATAAAAGAATAAGTTTTCTATGGGAAAAACAAAACTTTTTTTTTGATTTGGGATTATGGGGCATGGATGTAAGTATGGGGATTATTGCAAGTTATGGAAAGAAAATTGAATAAACAGACAATCTCTTGTCCATCTTGATCATGTGACCCAATGCTATCTCCAGCCCCGTGGTCACAGTTTCTACCTCTGACTGTCATATTAGTGACAGAAGATGTCCAGATTACCAAAATGACTTTTCTGGTTAGATCAGAGGAACCTTACCTGGTAATGTGCCGGGGAAGGTTCAAGACAGAATGATTTAGCACACAATATCAAGGGAATTTCCTAACTCTCAACACCAGGAACTCCAGCGATATTTATGGCCACAAGAATTCCATAGCTTAGCGGTTGTTAGATGTCATCAGTTGATAATAACAAATGACAACCCCATGCACACAATGCTGTGACTGACAGCTCGTGCCACCCCCATGATGGCTTGTAGATAGGAATGTGTCACCCATTGTAATCCATAGCATTGTCTTTGGCTGTTTGAGGAGAAGTAGATGTCCAGGCCTTTCTTTCTAGTGCATGTCAGTCTGAACATGCTGATGAAAGTTGTGCAATAGCATGGCCTCAGTAAGCCTCCGATCATGGACAGGCAGTGGCTGTGTAGGAGACATGTTAGTCTGAACCAAGCCCACATCTCCCACATTTGACTTCTGTCAAACTACCATGGCCTCAAACCCATGGTATATGTTTTTGTGACTTTTTTTTCTTTTAAAAATAATTTTTTGGGGCTGAGCCCCGGTGGCGTAGTGGTTGTGCGTGGGACTGCGGCCCACTGGGTTGGAGGTTCAATTCCAGCTCCCAGGAGCAAAGGCTGGGCCTCCTACTCCCACCACCTGAGGGCAGTGATGCATAAAAAAATATATTTTTTAATTAAAAATAATAATAATAATTTTTTGGGCACTGAGCCCAAGTGGCGTAGTGGTTGAGTGCAGGACTGCGGCCCACTGGGTTGGTGGTTCAAATCCAGCAGCAGCTCTCCAGGAACAAGTCTGGGCCTCCTACTCCCACCAGAGGGCAGTGATGCCCTCCCGAAACAAAACAAAACAAAATCAGGGAGTCCATGGGGGGAGGCATCATACTGATGAGGGGGAAAAACTCAGAATAGGGGAGTGAGAATGGCTCCCCAACTTGAATAAAGTAATCAATGTCACTGGATCCACATGCAGAAATTGTTAATCTGTATATATTCTGCTGTGCCTATTTTCAACCAACAATAAAGTAATTTATATGAAAAAGCGAAAACATTGTTGTCCTTTCTTTTGTGTGAATGGGTCCGTCTTAAACCTCATCCCACTCTTCCAACATACCATACCACCTCTCTGAATATCATGTGAGGGTAAAGGTTTAGCAAACAGCTTCCTGAAGAAAGTATGCGTTTAGATATGTTCATAACTTTCTTGTGAGTGGCACTGATTTAAGAATGTGTAGCATACAATTTACAAATTATAATGAAATTAATTTTTAAGTGACTATCTTCATGGTCCATTTCTCAGAGTCAACAGATTTTCAGAGAATACTCCCATTTGGTTTTTGTTTGTATGTTTTTGAAGTCATATTCAAAGCAAACCTATAGCTGTAGGTGATGAGCAAGTACAGTTCTGTCATGATCGTTGGTTGATAATTCTCTTTCAGGTAACAACAAGGGCAAAGTAAAATAAAGAAGGTCTATATTGGAATGACAACCATTCATTTGCCAAAGACACAAGCAACTTATTTCTCAAACTAGGTAAAGTATGGTTCTAAAAACTTTCAAAACTATGTCCTATATTTTCTGGGTTAGTCACAATGTAATATGTGCATCTTTTTTTCAGTATTTGAAAATACTTTGAAGTTATACCTAAGGTTTTCAGCAAATTCTTCCTTCAAAGTAAGGAGCCAAGTTCTTTATTATTTGTTCTTAGCCTTTGTTTTAATTTTTACTTTTTTGCATTTGAGTTGTGGTGCTGGAAAAGAATATTGAAAGTACCATGGACTACTCAAAGGACAAACGGATCTCTATTGGAAGAAGTAAGGTCAGAGTGCTCCTTAGAGGCAAGGATAGCAAGATTGGTCTTCTATACTTTGGACATATTGTCAAGAGAGACCAGTCTCAGGAGAAGGACATCCTGTTTGGTCAAATGGAGGGGCAGCAAAAAGAAGAAGGCCCTTGATGATCTTGATTGACACTATGGCTGCTTCTCTGGTCTCAGTCATAGGAACAATTGCAGGGTTGTGGAGCCAGCTCAATGTTGTTGAGTCAACTCTGTTGTCAGGGTCATCTCAATGGCACCTAACAAGGACAACGTATCGGGGTTTTTTTTTTTTACTGCTAGATATAGATTATCATTAAAATAATGAATCAGACAAAGCTCTCTTAGTTGTAGTGTTTTCCTATTTTCATACACTCTGTATAGCTGATTTTACTTTGTGCAGTCAACCAAAAAAATACCCACGTCCACTAAAGGCTAGAACAAAAGTACCCCTTTGGGATTCGAAGACTTTAAACCTTTACAGGTACAAGAAGCCTCATCTTCCAGATCAACAATGAACCCACTATGCCACCAAGGTTCCTCTAAGAGATGTGAGGTAGTGTGCCATTCTATAGGGTTTCTGCCCTGCAAATACATTAAATGTACACAATTAGCACAATGTTAATAATAATAATACATAGTAAAGTAACTTGGAAGTAATGTGTTTTGATTATTTATTACCTTTGTTTTTCTTGTAATATATTTAAATAAAATTTACATAAACTATTTTAAAATAATTTTGTGTTTAACAATCAGATAGTAAATTCCTAAAAACTTCTTAACAGGTTTAACATTTTTACCTCCTAACTGGTGTCCTTGAGCTGCCCTTGCCTTTCAAGAGTCTATTTTGAATGTGGCAGCTAAGTGACTCTTTCAACTGTAATCAGGGTATGTCTCTCCATTGTTAAAACTCTTCAGAGGCTACAGCACACCACTGGGTGTGATTATACCTGAAGTGTCATAACATTTTTGTTTTTAAGAAGGCCCTACACAGAAAAAGAAAAAAGGTCTATTTTTTTTTAACTCAGGGAAAGAGAGAGAAATAATATTTTATTTGTTGAGAAGCAATGTGTTCTCTAATGAGTTCAAAAGTTGGTTGATGTGGCACAACTCAAAATGAAAGGAAATAGCTGCAAACATCCATGAATGATCAGAATGTGGAAATGTACTGAGTATGAATCTAGAAAAATTGGAATTCATCATAATGAAATAGCACAAGTAAAGATTGATATCTGAGGCATTAGTGAGCCAAAATGAACCAGTGTTTGGTCAGTTTGAATCAGACAGTTATATGAGCTACTATACCAGAAATGATCAATTCAAGGGGAATGACTTTATATACATCATCAAAAAAACATTTTAAGATCTAGCCTAAAGTACAATGCTAATTAAAACAAACAAACAAACAAACAAACAAAACTCACTCTCTTTGAGTCAATTCTGACTTATAACGACTTATAGGACAGAGTAGAACTGTCCACTGTGATTTCCTAAGGTTGTAAATCTTCACAGGAGCAAACAAGTTCATCTTTCTTCCACAGAGTGACTGGTAGGTTTGAACCACTGACCTCAAGTTCAGCAGTCCACAGCATAACCCACTGTACCACCAGGGCTCCTTACAACACTAGAGGGCACTAGTGGTTGGAGGAGTGGTTTTAATATTAGACCAATTAACTGGTCTTTTTTTTGGGGGGGGGGACGCATCACTGCCCTCAGGTGGTGGGAGCCCAGCCTTTGCTCCGTGGAGCTGGAATTGAACCTCCATCCCAGTGGGCTGCAGTCCCGTGCACAACCACTACACCA
Organism: Nesogale talazaci; assembly: GCA_004026705.1. Lineage (NCBI taxonomy): Eukaryota > Metazoa > Chordata > Mammalia > Afrosoricida > Tenrecidae > Nesogale > Nesogale talazaci. Next base: position 50,173 of record PVJH01014963.1, on the reverse strand, counting down.
CCGGGGCTCAGTCAAGTGGTCTTATTTATAGATGGAGAGTATCCTACTACAGTACTCTCAGTAGACAGTAATAGGAAAATATTTATCTACAAGGGAGACCAATTAATATGACTGTTATTCAAATTTATGTAGCAACCATGAATATTAAAGAGGAAACTAAAGGTTCTCACCAAATTGTGCTACCTTAAATGAATTATATTTGCAATTAAGATGCACTGATAATTATTGTCAGTTGGAATACAAAAATTGGGGGGGGGGGGGAAGTACTGGATATCACATGATAGAGTATTACACTAGTATAGTCACAGCAAATACTCGTTTTCAATGACATAAACAGTGATGGGAGACATGCACCTGGACAGAGGGTACACACAGGAATTGAATTCAGTGCCTCTGTTGGAGTAGATGATCTAGAAGCTCAACATCAACTATCAGAACAAGTCAGAGTAAACCTTGAATACAATCCACCTGAATATAGAGGCCGTCTCATAAATAGACTTTGTACATTGAACACTAATGACCAAAGACCACAAGGACATCATACATGAAGAAAGCAAAAGGTCATTATAAAAGACAGCAAAGAAAAAGAAGACTGATGTGCCAGTCAGAAGAGACTCTGAAACTGGCTCTTGGATGTTGTGTTAGTTTGGGTGGACTAGAGAAACAAATTCATAGACACACTCATATGTGTTTAAGAAAGACTTTTAGATACAAGAGCAATTGAACATTGAGAAAACATCCTAGCCCGGTCCATAAATCGGATATTAGCCCATATGTCCAATACCAATGTATAAATTTGTCTTCAGACATACAAAAGATATGCAATGTTGCCAAATGCAAGAAGATCAGAGGCCAGTGGATGCAAAGTCTTGTGGATCCAGTGGCGGTAGAGGCATCTCAGCACTGGCAGGGGTCTCCCTACAGTTCCTTCAGCTTCAAGGCTCTGACTCCCATCAGCCTGTCTCCAAGTGGCTGATCAACAAGAATGTCTCTCTGGGAGAGAGCAGAGAAAGAAGGTAATTCTTGCCTCCAAAGATGGAATATAGTAATTTCCAGAATCCTTCTCATAAGGATTACAATCCTTAGGAAAGTTTGTAAGCAAGATACTTCATGCCTTTATCTGCCCTATTTTGAGTATCCAATTTCTATACTGCCCACTTACACCAACCCACACTCTGGGGATATAATCATGTTCTTTGATGTGAAGAATCTTCTTTCCAGTTGGAACCTTATGAAGTCCACATCCATAAACAAAGTCAAATCAGAACAGACCCTCCCTAAAGTTTGTAGCAATATGACCAGCTCATAGGCTGAAAAAGCTTCTTTTCATCTGGCTGAGTTCCAGCCACCTCAGTGTGAGCTGCCTCATTTAACCTCATTCGGGTGCCCATTGGTCTCCTTGCCTTTACACCATGCCCCCATCACAAATTTTCAACAACCCTAGTCCCTTCTGTTAAGCCATGAACTTCAGACCAGTGAACCAGCTCTTGTCTTCTCCTCTAGTTCCTATAAGCCAGGGCCATGGGTATCAGTGGCCAGATTTAACTCATTTTTTTATTGCTGCATTTCTCTCACTTCCACTCAACAAATGGATCCAGGTGGTAACCTAGCAAACATTTCCATTGCCAAAGGCTCTCTTTAATGTTCAGTCCTAGAGAGAAGTTTTCTTCATAGTTCTAGATTTTTTTCTAGTTTCTGACAAAAACCACCAGTTCAAACTTCAAAAATCCAAAGAATTTCCTTTTTATTCAATCTATCAACAATCCTATAGGCAGGTCTCTTGAAATACAAGCATCCTGAATATTCCAAAAGCACTGGGTGGGGCTTATCTTTTCAGAGCCTTCTTTGCAGGCATGTCCTAACCGATTTAAAGATAAAATTAATTGTTGTCAGCCATTTTGAGTTTCTGTCAACCATTTTCCCTAGGCAGCATGGTTTCTGAGAAATTCAGGCGTCAATTTCTACCCCTGGGCTCAAAATATACATTAACAAGATTCAGTTTTATCATCTCAAACAGATATTGCCAAAAACAACAACCAAATAAAATAACCAAAAGTTTAACTTCCCATATTCTTTCCAGAAAACACCACAGTGAACTGCATGGTCATATCTTACCTCTAGCTAGCCAAAGAAGAAAAACTACCATGAGAGAGAGGTCAAACAAACATCTACTTTCCATCTTTATGATTTGTTCCTCTAGTATCCCACTCCTGGTACCATAATATGTTAGTCTGGGTAGACTAGAGAAACAAATCCAGGGAGAGAAATGTATGTCTACCCAGACTAACAGATGTAAAATAGTTAAAGCTAATGGGGAACAAAATCATTGTGTAAAAGAGCAAATTGTTAACCTTTGATTCATAATGCTTTCAAATTGGGCTTTAAATTTTATTGTGATATATATATATATATATATATATATAAACACAAATTATTTGCCATCTCAACCATTTTATGCACACAGTTCAGTGACATTAATGACATTCTCTGTGTTGTGCAAACCACTTCCACTACGTATTTCCGAATGTTTTCATCACCCTTTGCTTAAGCTTAGACTCATTTCAGCAATAACTGCTCCTTTGTCCCTCCCAGCTGCCCCTGGCAACTATTAATACACTGGGATCTCTAGGCAGTTACTTATTCTAAATACGTCATAGCAAACTCCCACTCTTGATACTCGTGGAAGATACAGATATGAATCTACCCAATTTACCTTCATAAAAAGAATTGGAAACATGCCCCTTCTCACCATCTCCACTGGGATGACCTTGGTTCAAAGCCTGGTCATTTTCAGTTAAGTTTATTGCAATTACCTCTGAGTTGGTCATCAAGGTCTGCTTTGGGGGTGAGATGGGAATGAAAACCATTTTTCTTTTACAATAGTGATGTCATGTAGTATTTGCATTTTGAAATCGACTAACTTGGCCTGAGCCCCGGTGGTGTAGTGGTTGTGTGCGGGACTGCGGCCCACTGGGACGGAGGTTCAATTCCAGCAGTGGGGCTGAGCCTCCTACTCCCACCACCGGAGAGCAGTGATGCCCCCCCCAAAAAAACAAAAACAAACAAACAAACAAGAAATCGACTAACTTGACTGAGCATCATGTCATCCAGGTCCATTCATGTAATGACCTTTTTGACAGTTTCATCATTGCTTTTTAGGGATGTGTACTATTCCATTGAAACTATGTACCTGAGTCTGTCCATTGCTCCACAGACAGATATTTTTTGGACCCTTCTCCACTTCAAGTTTGTTCCTAATGTGGCAATTGAGTGATCCTATTAACAGGGGACTAGGACAAATATCTCCTTTGCTTAAAACCCTCGGTTAGGTGTTTCTTGCTTCAAACAAAGTTCTACATCTTTGACTGCACTGCCTCACTGTCCTCATCTTTTACAATCTTGCATTATTTCTTGGCACTCTAACCCCAATGGCCTCTTTGCTCTTTCTCTTGCCTGCCAGTATTCCTGGGTTACTTGTCATTGTCTCTCTGGCCCCCAAACTCCTCCAGATACAGCATAACTCGCTGCTCCTTCTCTCCCTTCACTTCCCTGCTCCTCAGTGTCATTTTTCAAATCAGGCATTCTCTGACAAGGTACTGGCATTCCAACATTCCTATCCCCTCACCCAAATTGATTTCTCTTCCTAAACCTTATCACATACACCTGTATTGTTTATTGTTGGGGTTGGTTGGAGAGAGGAATGGGTGAATGGGGAAACACATCGCTTGGATGTTCTTCCTACCTTTCATTTTCTACTGTGGTCTCTTTTTCTTTCCCCTGGTTTGCTGAGGCAGCCCTAAAGAACCTGTTTTGCCAATCAATCAATGATTTGACCACACGATCCCAGACCAATAGGCTCCTGATAGGTTTTAGGAATCAATGGGGCCTAGAGAATCTGGGGAGTAGCAGAAAAAAATGAAGAACTCTTTGCCATCAAGTCCATCCTCATGACCCTGTAGGGCAGGGTGGAACTGCTTCTGTGGGGTTCTGAGACTGTCAATCTTTGCAGGAGTAGAAAGACCCATCTTTCTCCAGGAGTGGCTGGTGGCTCTACGCTGCTACCCTGGAGAACAGCAGCCCAATCAGTGCACAGCCCACTCTGCCACCAGGGCTCCTGGGCGGTGGCAGAAGATCATGGAAACTCCAGCCTTGTCCCTGCCTTCTCCATGCTGAAAAGTCAGACACGTCCAAGCCCATGGCTTCTGTGATTGCATCTATGAAGTGAGACTAAATAGGTGCCAACTGCATATCCTTAAGAAACAGCTGGTGCTGCAAATGGGTGTGCCAGCTGCCATTGGCCGTATTAGAATGGAGTGTGATGGCAGTTATGCCGTTAACTGCAAAGCCATTTTGCAGCGAGTGGGAAGAAGTGAAGAATGGATCTCATTAAAGACAAGGACTTACTCAGACTGTTCCATCAAGCTGCCTCGCACACTGTGCGCCTGGGACACACTGGGGGCGGAGGGCGGGCGGGGAGGGGGGGGGTCCCTTGATCTTCCCCAGACCCGCAGCTGCACAGAGCGGAAGGACGTGCCCAGTCCATCACACTTTTCAGCTGCTGATGGCAAAGGAGGGAGGCGGTGCGGAATGACACAGCTGTATTTCTGAGGCTGAGAGTACTTGGTGACAGCGAAGGGGACAAAGGGAGTCCCTTAAACTCATTAGTCTCTTGATAGGACTGATGGCGGGTGTGTGCAGCCAACGGAAGGCATAACAGGGCAAGGGGTTGGGGTTGCGGGGGAGGGTGGGGCTGCTCTTTCCTGGAGCAGCTGTGAGGTCCTCCCCGGAGACTGCGGCAACACAACTGATTTACACAAAAGGGGAGCAGCTGAGAAGGTGGCCTCACAGGAGTCACCACCCGAAATAGCCTCCAACCAGATGGGCCAGGGAAGGCAGGGATCCCCCAGCTAAGGTCCCAGCTGCAGTTGGAGCTCAAGCACCCGCCCTCTCTCAGGGGCCTTTGTTGGGACTGGGAGCTTAAAGAGTGGGGCTGGTGGCGCCGGTTCAGCTGTAATTCCAAGCATTTGGCCACACACATCTGGTGTCAGTTCTTTGGTTAGGGTTTTACATGGTTCATCCTGCGTTGGGTGTTAAGAAATGAAGTCAGCTTCTTAAAAGGGGGTGGGGGAGGGGGGGAGTGTGCAGGATCCACTTCTGAGTAGGACTCATGACCCCAAGGTTAATATGATTCCATGCCCACCCCCCGAAAAACCCTTATGGTTTCAGACATGCCTCCCATCTGGGAAGGTTGGAAGCTCTCTACCCGAAGAGTCTCTGTATTATTATAGACATTTTATTGAAGTCCTATTGATGGTGGCTCCAATGCCCTGGGCGCCTTTCCAATGATGTTCTCTAGTGCTGGGAACAGCTTGTACTGGTGTATCTTCCCCCTGAGAACATTGCGTCTTTAATGCTAGTCTCATATCAGATTAGCACTGTAAAAAGGAAAACATCTCTATGCTCAAATCCAGCCCGAAAAACATATGGTCAGACGGGAGACAGCCGCTGCGCATATGCCACCAGGGTCCTGAGGCCAGATGATGTCCAGGGAAGGGGAAGTGTCAGGAAATGCCGTTTGAAGCTTGGCAGAACCATGGGTTTGGGGACAAAGAGTGGGGCCTTTGGCGTCAGGAGTCCAGGCTCTGCTCCCTGTAAACTGGGTGGTTGTGATTCAGTCCCCATTAGCGGCTCATCTGTGAAGGTGGGAGCAGCTGACATCTCCTAGTTGTAAGAAATCATTCTTTTTCCTTTAGTAGTTTTTTTCTTTTCTTTTCTTTTTTTTGCGGGGTGTGTGTGTGTGGGGGGGGGCAGCTTCACTGCCCTCTGGTGGTCGTGGGAGCTACCCATCCTTGCTCCTGGAGAGCTGCTGCTGGATTTGAACCGGCATGCCCATGGGCTGCAGTCCCACACTCAAACACTGTGGCACCGGGGCTCAACCTTTCCTTTGGTATTTTATTTTTCATTTGTTCTCTTTTCCCTGAAGCCTCCCATCTCTCTCTCTCTCTCTGTCTCTCTCTCTCTCTCTCTCTCTCTCTCCCTCTCCCCTCGCTTAAGCTCTCTTTCCTTTTTCCTCTTTTCTCCCCACCTCCCTGCATCAGAATCTTTGCTGGTGTGAAAACCATTTTTCTTTTACAATCGTGGTTTTGGGGGGAGTTTGGCCTGTGAAACTGACTAACTTGGCTGAGCATAGTGCTGTCCAGATCTATCCATCTCATAACCTGCTGGACAATTTCTTCCTTGTTTTTTTAGGGATGTGTCCTATTCCACTGTACGTCGATACCAGAGTCTATCCATCTCTCCGGGATGGGTATTCTGCTTGCTTCCATCCTTTTGCTTTTGTGGATAGTGTTGCAGTCAAAGCCCTTGGCATTCCACACAAAACAAAGAGAAGGCGGCCTGAGCCCCGGCCACATAGTGGTTGTGTGCAGGACTGCGGCCCACAGGGTTGGCGGTTCAAATCCCAGCAGCAGCTCTCCAGGAGCAAGGTTGGGCCTCCTACTCCCACCAGAGGGTAGTGATGCCCACAAAAGAAAGAAAGAAAGAAAGAAAGAAAGAAAGAAAGAAAGAAAGAAAGAAAGAAAGAAAGAAAGAAAATCTACCAACAAAGAGAAGGCAAGGCTCTTGGGTGGAAGAGTTGCTGCCTCTGCCTGCCTTGAGTCCGATTTCTCCTCACCACAGACTCTTCTCTTTCCACAACCTGCTGTACCTTAGCTGTATCACCCCTGCTGCTGCCCCCCTTCCAGATCCTGCTCTTCTTACATGCCATAAGGAAAGTTCTGCCTGCTCTTCCTCTCCTGTCTGTACACACATACACACTCACACACACAAATCGACAGCACATATGTGTTACAGTAGAAATAAGCATGTTTTATCCCCTACTCAGTGGGGGTGTTAGACAGGGTTCTCTAGAGAAACAAAAACCAGGATACTAATAATTCTCCCTATATATTTATATAGGTAGAAAGATATCTGACACAAGAAAGAAACCATTAGCTAATATATAAAGCAGTACAAAAGGCTCAGTGCAACTCACTTGCGTGAGACAGCTGGTAGACTGGCAGTCCTTTGATTCTTGAGGGCCGCGGAGTAGCCCTCTGTAGAGCAATCCAGGCTATCCGGCTACAAGCAGCAAGGCAGGTCACCAACAGTCAGCCAGATGACAGAGTCCGACAGTTCCCCAGCTCAAGAAATGTGTATTCCAGTAGGGTGTCGAAGGAGGGCTTGAAGGAATCTCCACTCACAGTGACACAGTCCATGGATTAGGTGTCCCACAGGTAGTGTAGGTTGGAAATGGAGGCACAGCACGAACAATGCGGCCGGCTGGTCTGAAGATCCAAGAGCAAGGGAGAAAGGGTGGGACTTGTGAGCAATTACTATCTCTGCCATTCAATTGATCTATTATGTGTGAATTGACTATGTTGGCACAACAAACCTACCTATCACAGTGGGTTTCATTAATACATATGTACCACTCTTGAGTTGATTCTATCTCATTGTGATTCTAGAGGGCAGAAGAGATTTGGCTCCAAGGATCTCTGAGGCTGTAGATCTTTTTTTTTAAAAAAAAATTGAAATAGGTTTCTACTTGTCATAAGATAAGACCATTGATAACTTACTCCCTTTTTTTGGACCATATTTGAAGACACAGAGAAATTTAAAACTAAATTCAATCAAATATGAAAGTTCAATATTAAGTAACATTTATTAAACATTTGCATAATTACAACCCATTTTGGGGCCTACATGGGACTATTAAATAAAATTTTAATTATATAACTCTTTGTATTGGTTGAGTCTATGGTAAAACTTTGAGTAATACAGGAAACATCCAAAGAAGGTGCAAAGAATTCATGTGAAGTCATAAACTAGTTGACCTTCAATGATTTCAGGAGATAGCACATAAGCAAGAACCCAGGGGGCTGAAAGAAAAAGTTCAAGCTGTGTTGAAACAATTTGCCAAAAATGAAGAACCAGAAATTGATTGAATACCAATGGAGATATTTCAACAAGCTGATGGAGAACTGGAATCTGCTTGCAGAAAGTGAGGAGGACTTGAAATACTCACTGATGGAAATCAAGGATTGCATCCTTCAGTCTGGATTGCAAGTCAATGTAAAGAAGGCCCCAAACCTCACCACTGGACTAACAGGTAGCATCATGATAAAGGGAGAAAAGATGGAAACTGTTGAGAATTCGGCCTTGCTTGGATCAATGCTCATGAAAGCAGCAGGCACGAGGCCAGAAGACACATGGCATTGGGTAAATCTACTATACAACACATCTTGGAAGTGCTGAAAAGTGAGGATGTTGCTGTGAAAATCAGATGCGAGTGACCCAAGCAGTCTTTGCAATCGCTTCATCTGCATGTGGAAGTGGGACATTGAGTAAGGGAGACCAGAGAAGAATGGATGCAGTCCAGTGGTGGTGCTGGCACAGAATATGGAAAGACCTGTGGACTGACAACAACAACAACATACAAATCTGTTTTGGAAGAAGTACAGTCAGAATGTCCCTTTGAGGCAAGGAAGGAGAGACTTTGCCTCGTGTGCTTTGGAGAGACCAGTCCTTACAGATGGACATCGGGTTTGGTAAAGGAGAAGGGCAGCCAGAAAGAAGGCCCTCTACAAGATGAATGGGAAGAGTGACTGCTGCAAGGGACTCAGCATGAAGACCATTGGGAAGGGGGTGCACCAGTCCTTTGTGCATGGGGTCGTGGTGAGTCAGAAAGTACCCGATGGCACTCAACAACAACAGCAATGGCAACTCTTTACGGGAGCAGGAACCCTTCCTTGTCTTTCTCCTGAGGAGAGGCTGGCAGTTTCCAAACTGTCGATGTTGTTAGCAGCTCAGCGCATAGCCCAGTGCTGGCCAGCCTGCCAGCTCGTAGCAACCCTTCAACCAAAATGAAATGCACGACCGTCAGGTTGATTCTGACCCACACAAGGTTTCCCAGGCTGGGACTCTTTACCACTTGTCGGTTAGTTTGTCGTACTGCGGTGGCTTGCAAGTTGCTGGGATACAGGGACTTTTGTCACTGGTATTTCAAAGACCAGCAGGGTCCCCCAAAGGGAATAGCAGAGTTTCCAGACTGAAAACGGACACCGAGGAAGCAGGAACAGGCCATGCCCTTCAGAGGAGTTAGCCACGGAAAACCAGATGGGTTTTCAATGACTGAAAGCCTGATGAAGAGAAGCAGAACCCTGTCAGAGGTAGGACAGATGCAAGAACAATTAGGAGGTGGCACAGGATCCAGAGATGTTTCATTCGGTTGTAAATAGGATTGCTATGACTTGGAACTGATGACGATGATGACAATAACAGCTATGCATCTCTGTGAGAGCAGACAGCCTCATTTCCTTCCAAGGAGTAGAGGGTGGGTTTGAACCGTTAACCTTGCAGTGAGTAGCTCAACCCTAACCCACCAGCACCACCAGGGCTCCATGAATGTGTGAGTGCGTGCGTGCGTGCGTGCGTTCATGTGTGTGGCAGTTTTGCAGGGCTTCCTGCTATTCTGACCCACGCTGGTTTTTAATTGCCCACCTTTCAATGTGTTAGTGGTGCTGCCATTGCCTAGAGAAAGTGGAGAAGGGCTTCAGGCCCGCCAGATGCAGGCTGTCCCCAGGTGACAGAAGGAGGGGAGCGGAGCTGTGCGGGCTCCTCTGCACTCTCCTGCCAGCCCCAGCAGGCACTGTTTGGATCTGGGTATTTGCAAGGCCAGATCAAAGCTTGGAAGTGGGAACAGTATATGCCAGAGAGCTCTTTTGTTTTCCAGAAACAAGAGACTTATTTTGACTTTTCCTTTAATTCTAAAATATCTATTAAGCATTCACAATGAGCCAAATACTATTTATAGGATGTCTAATAAGATGGTTCTTCAGTGCAGAGTCGGTTTTAAAAGCACGGTAATCATAGTTTTTCAGATAGGAAAGAAATCTTGTTTTCCCAAGTTCTGATGAGCTGGCCCAGCCCAGGCTTCTGATTCTGACTGGTTGTGCCCACAAGAGTTTTGTCTTTCCCACCTCCCATCGATCTCCCCTGGGGGAGTCCAGAGTTGGCAGTTCAATCCTACCAGCCACTCAATGGGAGAGAAATGCAGCTGTCTGCTCCCTTAAAGATTTACTGCCTCAGGGGGAGTCTGGATGGACTCATTGTCTGTAGCTCTGATTTGGGTGTATCTAGCTCCCAGGGTCCCTTCCCCTGGGATTTAGAGTCTGAAAGGTCCCATGCTGGGTCATGAACAAACTTTCCCCCTCTAAGGTCTACCCTGAGACAAGGCCTCCCTCCCTCTTGTTAGTTGATGTTGAACAGGCACCAACTCATGAAGGCTCAATGTGTGACTGAAGAAACATTTCCCGGGCGCCTTTCCTCATTGGGCTGTGCGGCGGTCCACAGTGGTGGTCACCGTACAGTTTGAGGGCCTTCTGATCCAGGAGGCTTGCCTTCTAGCACGGCACAGAACAGAACAGGGCTCCGTTGTGATCCACAATAAGGTTTTCCTGGGCTGATTCTTGGAAGTCTTGCTTCCTCCCTAGACTGTCTCAGTCTGAAAGCTCTGCTGTACTGTGTCCTCCAGGAGGCGCCCTGCCGGTCTGTGAAATCATGGGGAGAGGGCCTCGGCATCTCTGCAATGTGCGAGCAGATCGAGGGGTTGTGAAGACATCCCTTAGTAATGAGGTAGTTTTTCCCTACTCGGATTCACCATGAGAAATGACCACTGACCCGGGGCAAACAGAGTCAGCTATCAGCAGTCTCAGAGAGCTGGCCTAATTAGATGTTTGCTCGAGAGAAGCACATGACCTTGTGTTAGTGAATAAGTCAAAGAAGCTGCAAAGTGGTTAAGGGTCCAGCCCAGGAAGCAGAAGGGCCTGAGTTCAAATTCTGATGCTGCTGCCTTAAGAAGTTTTCTTGACAGGTGATTCTTAAGTACAGAAAAGACTTGGGAACAGCCTTCAGCTTGGTGAGGCATGGGTCTGCCCTGCAGGAGGTCAGTAGTTTCAATCCACCAGTCTCTGTGAAGGTGGAAGATGAGGCAGTCTTCTCCCAGGAGTGTTCACTCTTAGAGACCCTGTACAGGCTCGCTCTAAGCTGGAACTGACTTGATGGCAGTGGTCTGGTCTCAGTTTTGGTTTTTAAATCCCTTTGGACTCTTTGGGTGGGTTACATGGTTAATGCGCTTAGCTGATAACAGAAAGGTTAGAGTTTCTAGGCCACCCTGAGGTCTCTGAAAAGAAAGACCTGGTGATCTACTTCCAAAAAACTCAGCCAATGCAAACCCTGTGGAAACTGATACCATTCTGATAAAGGAGAAGTCAGCATGCATTGGATGCTAATTTGATGGCAACTCTTTAAGTCCCTCTAGGGCAGTGGTTCTCGACCTCCATGTGGTGGTGACGCCCCACCCCCAACCATAAAATTATTTTCACTGCTACTTCATCACTCTCATTTTGCCACTGCGGCCCCCAAAGGCTTCTCGACCCAGAAGTTGAGAACCGTTGCTCTAGGGTCTTACTTCCGCTCTGAAAGGGAAAGCAAAACCAGAAAACAAACACTCACTCAGAGATTGCCATACACACCCAGCCCTTCGCCAATCCAATTTGCCTATTCATGAGAGGGCAATTTTATATTAACACATGAAATTAACATGGAGCTAAATGAGGAGTGGATTGGGGGGAAGGAAGGAAGACTCGAGATATTGGAATGACTGGGCTAGCTTCCTGGTAATTTAGGCCTAAGCTTTTCAGGTCAAGACTCTTGGCTCACAGGGTCTTGGATGTATCTGTGAGCAAATGGTGCGTGAGCTCATGTCCGGCAACTATTGTCCATGCGTCAGAACTCTTTTGAAAAATCCAAGCTGTTTGTGAAGCTAAAGCATGAAACACACGTGGACACGTCCGCACTGAGGTGCCCAGAGGCCATCTGGACACATTGGACGTGGAGCCAGGCCCCGTTGTGCTGAAACAATCCATGCGGCCTTTCGCACCTCAAGTCTCACAACTCACAACATGAGCGTCTGCTCAGCCAATAGGTTTAGACTGACAGTCTCAGGGCCCGAGCAGAACTGGGCCGCCCATCAAAGAACTCAGACTGGAACAGAAAATGGAGAAAGCCGATTGTGTGAAAATGGTGGTGGGCAGACTCCACCTTCCTTTCTCCGCCACTCCATGTGACTTCTGAAGAGCTGATGAGTGAACGATACAAGGGGGAAATTAGCTAAAGACTTTCAAGTTGAAGCCCTAAAACTTGGCCGCTCTTCCATTGTCTGGATGGGAATCCAGATCCGTGCTGGGTTCCATTAAACTCGTGGCCCCTGAGTGGATGTTAACTCATAGCAACAGGGTTTCTGAAGCTGTAGCTCAGGGGGGCGAGTAGAAAACCTCGTCTTCCTCTTGCGGAGTGGCTGATGGCCTTGAACGGCTGACCTTGCAGCCCAGTGAGTAACCACTATGCCACCAGGGCTCATAGGGTTCCACTACAGTAGCAGACAAATCACTTAATATTCTCTGGACTTTAAAAAAAATTGGTAACTGGTTTTTTTAATTCGTTGTTTTGAGGAGCAGTACAGGGAAATTTTAAGCAATTTGTACATTATTCTTTTCTGCTGTTGCTGTTCAGGGTCACACTGGCTGTATTTCTGCTGTTTGGGGTTGGAAGGGCATGTGATGCGAGGGTGGGCAGTTTGATCAAGTTGCTGCCATAGGCTGAGGATGTGTTTGGAATCTGACTTAGCTCGAGGTCCTCACAGCCAAGGGAAGACCAGAGTCCAGCTCCGGATACCCAGCCTGCTCCAGATCTCCGGTGGGCTCTGGATGTCCAGCTAGCAGTTACATTATTTACCAGGTTGGCAAGGTGATGGGGTTGGGAGAAACAGCCCAGCTGCAGGTAGTTCTTCAGTGTCATGCAAGATAGTGTGCATTTCTTGCTAATTGGGCTGGCGGAGATGGAGATGACTCAAAGAGTCAAGGTCTTGTTTGGAGAGGTGGGAGTAGGAAGAGGAGAAGGGGGATTGGGGGTGGGGTGGGGAGGGGAGGGGAGGAGAGGAGAGAGCTAACTTGGCACCATCTTCCCAGAAGTGGTCTGGTTTGTTGTTGATTTTTTTTTCTTTAAGGGCACCTTCTTCAGGGCCTTGCAAGGTACCCAAAGAATGACCAAGAAATAAACTCACCATCCAGGAACCTCCTTCACTTTTCACTTAGACCGTGTGTGAAGAACACCTGAAGCATCACGAGGGGCTTTCTCCTCTGCTTTTCTGTTTGCTCTCAATGCACCAGAAATGATTTGGGGCGAGCATTTGGTCCCATGATCATCTTTTCCCTGAAGGTTTCCTGCTGACATAATTAGTGTTCCCTTGGGTCAGTTCTGTTCTGCCCCAGTGAATAAATAAAGAGCCCAGGTGGTTCAGTGGTTAAGCACTTAGTGCTAAGCCAAAGGTCAAAGGTTCGAGCTCACCAACCACTCCACAGGAGACAGATGAGGCAATCGGCTTCTGTAAAGATTGCAGTCTTTGAAACCCTTCAGGGCACTTCAACTCTGCCTGGTGAGTGTCACCAGGGAGTTGGCATGCTTGCCACAGCAGCGGTTTGTTGTTGGTGTCTGTGAATAACTAGTGTGGGGACTGGAGAAGAATGTGGAGGGACAATTCAGACTCTTTTCTTTCAAGAGCACTCATTATCAGTGAGATCTGCATTCTTCTGAGCTGAGAGAGTGGTTTTCATTTCAATGGGAGCTCCGTAGGCTTCTAAGAATACTTGATTAGGGCACAAAAGGACACTTTCCCTACTTAGGTATTAGGAAAAGTCAAGTCAATGTTCAGTCTGACAAAAAGAAGCAAGCAGATTTAGGGACGACTTTCCTCAACAATTTGGCTCTGTTGCTCTAAGTCAATGGTTTTCGACCTTCCTAATGCCGTGACCCTTTCATACAGATCCTCGTGTGGTGGTGACCCCCAACCCTAAAATTACTTTTGTTGCTACTTAAGAATTGTAATATTACTCCTGCTATGAATTGCCATGCAAATATCTGATATGCTAGATATATTTTCATTGTTACAAATTGAACACAATTAGACATAATTAAAACATAGTGAGGAATCACAAGACACTATGTAATTATATAGTGTGAAATATTTATGTGTTTTCTGACAGTCTTAGGTGACCCCTGTGAAAGTGAAGTTTGATCCCCCAAAGGGGTTTTGACCCACAGGTTGAGAACCCCATTGAGTGGGTGTCAATTCATGGCTTCCCCATGTGTGCAAAGGTAGAAGTGTGTTTCCCGAGGATTTTTTTTTCTTCCAGAGGATTTTTAATGGCTGAGATCTTTGGGAGGTAGATCACCACTTCTTTCTTCCAGGCTTCTTCTGGGTGGACTTCTGGTTGGTAGTCAAGGGCTGACCTGCTTGTCCTGCCTTGGGCCTTCAGAACCGGCATTGTCCCTCTTCAGGGCTCTGCTAAAGGAAGTGTTTACCATTTGAACTACTTGCTCATCTTCTTGAAAGGATAGGCAAACACTGAGTTTTGTAGAAGCCAGATCATGTGTTCCAGTTCCATATGCATTTCTTTATCATATGGGAATAATTAGTACATATGGATGCTAATCTGAAACTACATTCAGATGAAACTGTGTGATGATCATTGTACATTGAAAAGGAAAATAATATTTTCTTTCCATTCTTCCAAATTATCCCTTAAGCCAATACCTTAAACATGAGGCCAGGTGGCCAGCCACCCGGGATGATGTTGCTCTCAGGAGAAGCTGAAGGTCACCGTTCTTGGTTAATGGCAATGCTTGAAACCAATCCCTATGAGTCTAGTCTGTGGCATTAATTATCGGCTAAACAGCCTAAATTAGTAGCTGGGATCAAACATTTTCAAGCTGAAGTCTCAAGATAGCTTGTCCAATTATCCTCTTTCCTCACTCAAAAACTCACTGGCACCCAGTTCATTTGGACTCAGAGCGACCTTGTAGGACAGAGAGGAATGGCCGTGTGGATGTCGGAGACTGTGTCTGGTTATGGGAGGGAAGCCTCTTTGCTGGGCTTCCCATCCCTTGTGGCTTCCCATTCAGAGATTACTACTTGGGGTTCCAGATGGCATGCCTATATTTTCCTCTGATGAGAAGCCAGTAAGGAGACCTGGTGGCCTAGTGGATTAGTGTTGGAGCACTAACCATAAGGTCAGTAGTTCAAACCTAGCAGTCACTTAGTAGGCAAACTCCCATAAAATATTAGTCTTAGAAATCCACAGGGGCAGGTCTGCCCTATCCTGTAGGGTTGCCATGAACCTGCCTGGGCTTGATAGCAATGAGTTTACTGATGGGCCAATAAGTCATTGCCATAGAGTCTGTTTCAACTCATGGAGACCCATGTGAGTCAGGGTAGGAGTATATTCCTTAGGGTGCCAGGCCTTTCATCTGATGCACATCTGGGTGAACTTGAACCTCCAATCTTTCCATCAGCAGCCTTACAAATGAACTGCCTGCACCACCCAGAGACTTCTGTGGCTAGGGGGTCAGACCTGTGCATGTGGCAGGAGGGAGCGGGGACTAGGGGTGGAGTGGGGAGATTGTGCAGCTGTCAGGGATGGTGAGTCCAGGTGGGTCTGCCCACAGATGTCCCATGTAGAGGGAGTGCCTGAAACATGGACACCCAACACCCTGCTCTACTCATTACCGAGTGTGCCTGGGCTTTCTTCCTGCAACCGTGTGCACGCACCCTCTTTCTCCTCTGAGCACTTACCTTTCTCAGACTCTCTTTCTCATGTGGCCCTCCTTGATTCCCTCTGCTTTGCATTGGCACTGGGTTAGAAAGTGTTTTCTGTTTCTGTTTCATGGTGTTGTTGCTATAGATCGTCTTTCTGCTTACTCATCTCCTGTATCTCCAGGGAGGATCTTTAGAGAACAAGTGCTGGACAGTTGGCAGATGCTCAGTCAACACTGAGTGAGGGAGAGAGAGCAAGCTCCAAGACTGAACTGACCTCCATGGAGGTCCCGGCAGCAGGAGCTAAGGATAAACACAGCGCATTCGCCCAAGGAGGGAGTGGTGTGTGACATTCCCGAGTGGGAAATGAAGGAGCTGGTTTAAAGGGCTAGAAAGCGACTGGATCTCAAGGGGTCCAGCTCTGAAAAACGGACATTTGTATGATTGGATCCAGAGGGCTATCAACAGACTCCAAGCCTCGGGATGAGAAGTTGTGGGGGAAAGAGAGTTCAGCTGCCGACGTCCCAGACCAATCTGCAATTAACTGTGGCGGAAAGCCTTGGGCAAGAAAACAAAAACAAGTGCGATGGGCCAGCTGGTTTCAGGCTGGAATAGCTCATTATGAACAGGGTTGATATTTTTTCCTGTGAGCAGCACTGGCTCCAACGTGGTGAAGTTAGCAAACATGCACATTAGAACAAAACAGAGAACTTAAGACTTCACTGGAATTTTCTAAATGGCAATGTTTATCTTTGTATTTAGACTTCATGGACCATTAAGGATCTGAATTTCATTATAAGTCACAGACCTTTTCAGAACTGAATCAGTAAATGTATATATATATATTTTTTAAAAATCTACGGTGCCTACAAAAATAACTCTACAGGAGATATGCTCTTCTAAAGATTTCTTATACATGCAGTGAGGCATAATGTGGTCAGGCTGATTGCTAGATTAAAGCTTATGCCTTGTCAAGCTCAGCAGATTAATTTTAAACATGACTGGCAATTGACATTTTAAAAGAACATTTAACCAGTCTCCTGAATACTCTTAAAACAAGGAATTCTATGATAGCCACGCTTCAAGCTTGATGAATGTAAATATCTACAAAGGGAAAATTATCATGTATCACTATCACTGTGTCGATTTCCTCTCATGGCGACCCTGTTGTACCCACCTTTTTGGGTTTATGGTAGCAGAAAGCCTCAATGTCCCCCCACAGAGCAGTCTGTGGTTTACAACTGTTGATATTTCCATCAGCAGCCCAGCATGTAACCCAGGATGTCAGGAGGGCGCTACTGTGGACTGTTAACCACAGAATTGACAGTTCAAACCCATCAACTGGTTCTCAGGAGAAAGATTAGGCTACATGCTCCCATAAAGATGTACAGTCTAGGAAACTGTTGAGTTGGCCTTGACTTAATGACAATGGGCATATAAAGTTGGAACGAAATCCTATAATTTGTCGTACACTATATTATACAAGAAAAACAAAAAATGGTTTAGGTACTGATGAAATTTTGGCAGCACAAGTTAAAATAATTTGTAACATACTTGAATAAAGTTGGAAAAAAATGCCTACCTCAGTATGCTATTAACCTAGATACATGTCCTCTAGTTTAGTCTCTTTTCCAAGAAATCACATTCCGATGTGCAGGACTTGCTCCATAATCACCAAGGTCTTCTTAAACTATAAAAACAGGATCCTTTGGAAAGGCCAGCCCCAATCCAAACTACATGAACAGCTCTTCTCCCTGCAAAAGAACCCACTTCAGAGGACAATACTGAAGTTACAGATCAGGGAGAGGGGCATGTCTGATCAGAGCACACAGGAGGAAGTGAAGGGAGAGGAAGAAAGAGTGGAGCACATCCTGGCCCACCAAGCCCTGAGGATGCTATTCCCTGTTCAGAGCAGCGGAAAGCACAAAGAAGCCCATAGGGTTGGCCCCATTAGGAGGCATGACATCCTTCACTGACCCATAGCCCTACGGGGGACAACAACGGAGACACAGTGTGTGAATCGTGCCCAATCTGAACCCACTACATTGAGGGGAAAAAGTAAGGGTGTGCAACAGAACAGCAAGGGGAACAGAGCGACAAAGTCCCTAGGGAATACCAAATAGCTTTTGGGGCGAGGATGTGGCACCCCATCAGACTCAACGGGAAAACACTCCTAAAGGTCATCAGACAGACTTTGAACTATTTACAGGCTCTTTTGTCGGCATGTCCTTGGTTTTGTTGTTGTTGTTGTTGTTGTCATTTTTTGTCTTCTTTTGTTGTTTTGTTTTGACTTCTTTTTGATGCATATCATTATCTCTGTAGGTCTATCCAGATACAATAAGCTGGATGAACAATCTGAAGGAGAAAACAACAGATCTACCATTCTGGGGAGAGGCGAAGATGTGTATGTGGAGGGAGCGGGGAGGTCAGAAGTGGGTGATAAGAAACCCAGGGGCAAGGGAATAACAAGTGATCCAAAATCAATGGAGAGGAGAATGCAGGAGGCCTGGCAGGGCTTGATCAAGGGCAATGTAACTGAGCGGAATTGCTGAAATCCAAATAAAAGCTGAACATGATTATTGGGACAAGAGGAAAGTAAAAGGAAATAGAGGAAAGAAGTAGGAGGCAAAAGATATTTATAGAGGTCTAACTACAGGCATGTACACATGTAGATATATTTATATGTGAGGTTGGGCAAATAGATCCACGTGCATATATTTATAAGCTTAGTACTAAGGTAGCAGATGGGGATTGGGTCTTTTCTCAAGTACTCCCTCAATGCAAAAACAATTTGTTCTGTTGAACTGGCATTCCATGTTGCTCACTTTCCTAGACACCATCGCTGAAGACAAATGAGTGCATAAGCAAATGTGCTGAAGAAAGGTGACAGTGCCTGACTATCAGAAGAAGTCTGGCTTCTTAAAGGTTTGAAGAAAACAAGTGGCCATCTAGCTCAGGAGCAACAAATCCCACATGAAAGAAACACCTCAGTCTGTGTGATCGTGAGGTGTTGATGGGATCAGGCATCAAAGAAAAATCATATCATTGTGAATGGGGGGAAGGCAGAGTGGCAACCCAAAGTCCATCTGTAGGCAACTGGACATCCCCTTACAGAGGGGTCACAGAGAGGGGACGAGCTAGTCAGGCTGAAATGTAGCACTGATGAAGCATACAACTTTCCTCTAGTTCTTTAATAATTTCTCCCCCTTCCCACCTCCACTATCATGGTTCCAATTGAGCTTTACAAATCCAGCTAGACACAGGGAATCCAGAATTGATAAACTCCTTAGGACCAATCATGAGAGTAGAGACACCAGGAGGGGAAGGGGAAGGTTGGGGGTGTGTGTGTGTAGGAGGAACCAATCACTATGATCTACATATTATCCCATCTCTGGGGGACAGATAACAGAAAAGTGAGTGAAGGGAGACAACCAGCATTATAACACATGACAGAATAATAATTTATAAATTATCAAGGGTTCATAATGGAGGGAGGGAGGGAAAAATGAGGAGCTTATACCAAGGGTTCAAATAGAAAGAAAAAGCTTTGAGAATGATGGTGGAAACAAATGTACAAATGTGCTTGACACAAAGGATGGATGTGTGGATTGTGATAAGACTTGTACAAACCTCCAATAAAATGATTTGACAAAACTCAGAAAGAACTCGAGCAGGGCCCTTTGCCAGACAATCCCAACAGTCGTGTCACATTTATCCCTCAAAATGTAAACATTGAATTGGCTGATTTTCCTTCCATGATAATAAAATGGTCTCTTCACTAACTGTTCATTTTTGTCATTGGCAGGAATGTGACTGTGTTTTAACCAAAAAATACATCTGTTAGCAATTTGTAGTCTTCAAGTGGCCCACAGTTTTATAGGCCCTTCATCTGACACTCTGATTCATTTAATTTGAAAGTTAGTTCATGTAAGTGGGGGTGAGGGAAGCCACTTCTCCCCTGGGCTTGAGTCTAGGACTTAATGGGTGATGACCCCAAACTGCAAGGTGAACCTAACTTTCTCGGTGTTTACTTACTAGTCTGTAGTGACCAATGCCACGTTTCCCCCTGCAACCCCACACCATCCAAGATTTTGCTTCCAAGTACACAGTAGATTCTTTGATTTCTTTTCTTTGTTTTAAAATCATTTTACTGGGGGCTCTTACAGCACTCCATACATCAATTGCATCAAGCACATTTGTACATATACTGTCCTTATCATTTTCTAAACGCTTACTTTCTATTTGAATCCTTGGTATCAAGGCTTCTCTCCACCCCACCCCACTCATGAACCCTTGATAACTATTTCATTGTTATTATTTTCATATCTTTTATTTTTATTTTGGGAGGCATCACTGCCCTCTGCTGGTCGTGGGAGCTACCCATCGCTGCTCTGGAGGCAGCTGCTGCATTTGAACCACCAAGTCCGTGGGCCGCAGTCCCACATTCAACCACTTACGCCACCAGGGCTCAACCCTTATTTTCATATCTTACACCAATTGCTGTCTTCCTTCACCTACATTTCCATTGTTTATTTGCTGGGGTGTAAGTGGTTATGTGTTGATCATTGTTATCGGTTCCCCCTTCCTTCCTCCACCTTCTCCTATTTTCCTGTTATCACTGCTCCCTTTTTTGTTCAGAGGGGTTTATCTGATCTGGATTCTTCCTATGATGAGCTCCTATCTGTACCAGAGTACAGGTTCCTGTCCATCCAGAACTGAAATGCAGGACTTGGGTCATGTTGGTGGGGGTGACGAAAGCTCAGAGAACCAGAGGAATATTATGATTTTTGTTGGTGCTCTCCTGCGCCCTGGTTGACTCATCCCTTCCTGTGACCCTTCTCTGAGGGGATGGCCTATTGTTTACAGAGAGGTGTAGGGTCTCTGCTCTGATCCCCTTGTTTTATCCTTCGATTTCTTTCTTTTTTTAATCATTTTATTGGGGGGTCATACAGCTCATCCCAATTCATCCATCCATCCATTGTGTGAAACACATTTGTACATTTGTTGCCATCATCATTCTCAAAGCATTTGCTTTCTACTTGGGCCCTTGGTATCAGTTCCTCACTTTCTCCCTTCCATCTCTCATCCTCCCTCCCTCATCAGCCCTGACAAATTATAAATTATTATTATTTTGTCCTGTCTGACACTGTCTGATGTCTCCCTTCACCCACTTTTCTATTGTCCACCCCCCAGGGAGGGGGTTATATGTGGATCCTTGTGATCAGTTCCCACTTCCCGCCCCACCTTTTCCTTACCTTCCTTGTATGGCTATTCTCACTATCAGTCCCCAGGGATTTATCAATCCTGGATTCCCTGTGTTTCTAGCTCTCATCTCTATCAGTGTACTGCCCCCAGTATAGCCAGATTTGTAAGGTAAAATTGGGATCGTGATAGTTGGGGGAGAAAGCATTAAAGAGCTAGAGGAAAGTTGTATGTTCTATCAGTGCTACACTGCCCTTTGACGGGCTCATCTCCAACCCTCAACCCTTCTGTTAGGGGACGTTCAATTGCCTACAGATGGGCTTTGGGTCTCCACTCTGCGTCCCCCCTCATTCACAATGATATGATTTTTCATTCTTTGATGCCTGATACCTGATCCTATTGAAACCTCGTGATCACACAGGCTGGTGTACTTCTTCCATGGGAACTTCGTTGCTTCTGAGCTAGATGGTCACTTGTTTTTTCTCAGGCCTTTAAGACTCTTAATGCTGTGTCTCTTGATATCTGGGCATCATCAGCTTTCTCCACCACATTTGCTTATGCACCCACTTTGTCTTCAGCAATCGTGTTGGGAAGGTGAGCATCGTGAAATGCCAGTTTAATAGAACAAAGTGTTCTTGCATTGAGGGGGTACTTGAGTAGAGGCCCAATGCCCAGCTGCTACCTTAGTAGTAAACCTAATAAACATATGGACACTGATCTGTTTCCCCATCATAATATAAAATATATTTACCTATGTACATTCCTATATTTAGGCCCTCTATAACTATTGCTTCCATGAGCATTGACTGGAGCCAAGCAAAATGAAACCCTTGACAACTCTGATCTTGCTTCTCTTTTCTATGCTGTTGTCTCTTGGTCCATTTGTTAGGGTTTGAATTTCTTTACATCAAGTTATGATTCATGCAGAAGGCTACATTCTTTGATCTTCATCAGCAAGTGTTGTGTCCTCTGCATATCTCTGAGATAGCTGAGTTGTGCTCAAGGTTTTTTCACAATTCATTATAATACTTGACTTGGTTTTCTTGAGCTGCCTTTTGAAAATTTCTGTCCAGGTCTTTTACTTCAGCATTTTTTTCCATTGGTTTTTGCCACTCTATAGTCAAAGGCAAGTTTCAGAGTTTCTTTCTTTGTCTGTTCAATGGCTTTTTGCTTTCTTCATTTGTATTTCTTCACGTATGTTAGGCCACAGCACAATGTGTCCAATTTGTTCTAAACATGTTCTACAAATTCAGATGGAATACACTCAAGGTCATATTTTGGCTCTTGTGAACTTGTTCTTATTTTCTTCACCTTTAGTCAGATCTTACATAGAGAAATTGATGGTCTGATTCACAGTAGATCTCTGGCTTCATTTTGGGTACTAATATTCATGATCTCTCCCTGAAAAGGTAGTCAGTTTTACTTCTTTGTGTTCCATCAAGTGAAGTCCATGTGTCTGTTTGACATTTATGTTGTTAAATAAAGATATTTACAATGAAGAAATCATGGGTTGTGGCAGGGACACTCGTGTATATATATAAGAAATAACTTTGTAGCATAAAGTCATGTTAAATCAAGAAGGCACCTGAGCCTGGTTTACTCAGGTCCATATCTCTGATGTGAGCCAGGGCAGTCATTAAACGCACCTACCTGCAAGTCAATGATATGGAAAGGAGAAGCAGGAAGCTGGGAGATCACAGACCAGTGGATGCACAGTCATGTTGATCCAAGCTCATATGGGGCCACCCCTGGAAGCAGGCAGAATCCCAGAAAGCAGGAAGGCAAAGAGATAAAGAGGGACAATTTCCAGAATCAATCTTATGAAAAGACCACACCCACAGGTAGGTCTTTTCAGATTGTGACCTGATTGATAGGTTGGACTCCACCCCTACATTCATTTAAGGTGTGTGTTGACATAACATCTAAATGCCACATTTGTTTTACAAAATTCTATCAGAACCTCTCCAGTTTTATTTCTATCATCCAGGTCATTTTTCTCAACTACTATTCCTTCCTCTTTGTTTCTAAATTTTGCATTCTAATTGTTTTTTGTTTGTTTGTTTGTTTTTGGGGGGGCATCACTGTCCTCAGGTAGTGGGAGTAGGAGGTCCAGTCTTTGCTCCGTGGAGCTGGAATTGAACCTCCATCCCAGTGGGCCGCAGTCCTGTGCACAACCACTACGCCACCGGGTCTCAGCCCAAGGTTTTCATTCCAATCATTAATAATTATCAATGTATCTTGACTCCATGATTGATCAGTTTTGGACAGAAGTTGGTGGAAGTCTCCAGTGGCTTCTTTGTTTTGTTTTGTTTTAATCATTGCCTTGAGTGGGTCGTGCCTAAATTTGAATGACAGTTGTATTCATTGGCTTTTCTGGTTGATAGATAAATATTACCCTACCACAGTCAACATTTGGACTTTAAGAAAGTTCTTAAAATGTTCTTTTTGATGATGAATGTGATACCCTTGCTTGTAAATTTGTCATTCCCAGTTATGATAGGTGTGGTGGTTACATTATCTGGTATCAATTTGAGGATCAAGGGTGTAGGGGTGGAGTCTTTGCTGTCAACCTGGAGTTAGCCAATGAGACCTCTGTGTGGACAGGGCCTTCTCCTGAGAATTCTAGGTACTGCTGTATTTCCTCCTTGGTGGTGGGAGACACTTCTCTCTTTCCACGCACTCCCTTGGAGATGCTCTATTGACAAGACACATGGCACGATGCTGATAGACTCCTCCATGCCCTGGGAAATGGAGGAGCCATGTGGAGACCCCTCCCAGCATTGAGATGCTTACAGTACCACTGGATCCAAAGACTTCCTGTCCACTGGCCTGTGGTCTTCCTGCATTCAGTGTCATCGCATGTGTTCTGTGAGTCTGAGGAGAACTTTAGAGATTGGTATTAGATATAGAAGCTAATATCAGACTTATGGGCGTGGACTGAACTGGGCTTGGAAATTTCCTCAATTTTCAATTGCTCTTGTAAATAAATCTCTTTCTTATACACATATGAGTGACAATGAATTTGTTTCTCTAGTTCTACCTGGCCTAACACAATAGGTTTTATGTCATCTTGAGTGAACCAGGATTGTCCCAGCACATGATCTAATAAGTGTGATCCATTCCAGGGTGGGATCCTCTGTGAAGCCCCTGAACAGTTAATCTTGTCACTGTCTTGACACATTTGAGGGGCATTTCACCCATTGTGTGATCTACTCAGTATAAATTGAGGGTATGTGGACGTTCACTCACTTCTACTGCTGAATTTGAATCTTTCATCTAGTGTGTGGACTTCCTGTTTTTTGCCTTGCAATCCCAGGAGCCATCGGTGGACTGCCAACCTTTGAATCATTTAGCCGATTTTAGATTCTTTCAGCATAGCAGTCACAAGCCTATGGTCTTTCCCCTTTCATCTTCCTACTTCCTGTTCATCAGCCCCTGCAGTTATAGGAGTCAGCAGTAGCTTTCATCTTATATCCCATTATCAGACTTGAATCAGTCTGGACTTATTCGCATTTACAATGGTGTGAGCCATTTCTTGATTTAAATCACTTTCTATATACGTACATGTACAAGAGTCACTGATTTTGCTTCTTTAGAGAACACTGCATAATATATCTGCAGGACAAACCATGTTATTGCCTGATTCGAAATGGCCAGTCCATTTCAGCTCACTAATACCTACGATATGAATTGTTATGCATTCCATTTCATTTTGGACAACTTCCAGTTTTCCTAGATTCAAGCTTCCTATATTACATGTGCTGGTTATTAATGGATGTTGGGAATAGTTTCTTTTCATGCTGAGTCCTACCACCTCAGACAATGAAGGTTTGGCCAGCTTTACTCCATCCATGTTATTATGGTTGACTCTACTTTGAGGAGGCAGACCTTTCCCAGTTGTATTTTGAGTACCTTCCAACCTGGGAGGCTGGTTTTCTGGCACTATATCTGACCTTGTTCTGCTGCTACGCATAATAGATTTCCAGGTGCTAATCACTCATAAGAGAATGACCTGGTCCTTCTCCCTAGTCTGTTCTTAGCCCGGAAGCTCCCATGAAACCTTTTCACCTTAGGTGATCCTGCTGGTATTTGCAATACCAGTGATATAGCTTGTAGTATCACATTAACACAAAAGCCACCACAATACAATAATCTGACAGGCAAGCGGTGACCCTGTGAGGTGACCTGACCCGTAGTGACCCTACACGGACAGCATAGAACTGCCAGGTAGTGTGTCCCAGAGGCTGTCATGCCTAAGGGAGCAAATAATCAGGTCATTTCTTTCACAGAACTGAAGCAGAGTGTGGATTTGAACCACGAATCTGTTGGTTAGGAATCAAGCACTTAAGCATTGTGCCACCAAGACTCTTTCATACACTTTTATGGAAATTAATTATCCTCCTAGCTTCCTTCTTTATAGAATGAAAATAATAATGTCTACTTAGATGGAGCTGATGAACTCTGTATAATGTTCCTGGAATATTATCTTTCAGGCCCAGGGGTATCTCCTTCCTCCCCTCACTGTGGGTCTCTTTGGGGGAAAGTTCTATTTTGGGCCCCGATGTTTGCACAGACACATTCAGAGCATCAGTTTGGATATTCGGGCTTCTTTCTCCTTTACTGCTGCCAAAAGAAACACACATCTAAACCTGGGCTACATTTTACTAAACCTGTGCTACGTTTTACTGGCTGTGCCCTTTCCTCTCTGTTCAATGCCTGCTTAGGGCTTAGAAGAGAAGGAAATACTTGGGCTTGGGCCAATTCGGGGCTGTGTGATTTTCAAAGTTACTTAATCTCTTTGAGCTGCAGTCTATTCATATATAAACTGTCATGATTAATATCTAACCTGCAGAATCATTTAGACATGATAAATACTATATGTAACATGAATGGTTGCTACTATTTTTATCTCCAAATTGCTTCATAAGTCTAAGAATATTCAGCAATACCTCAGAGGATGTTAACCCTCAGGGAAGAGAAGACAGATTAATTTTATGAAGTAATGAAACCTCAGATGAAAATAAATATGTTCAGCAGGGCAGAGGATTGTTTTCCAAGAACAAAGATTTTCAAGCCATTGAATGATGTACTCTTGATTTTATTTACGTACTGCATTGCGAGGAAGGCACAGGGCCACGTGGTTTTTTATTCTGCTGGATGTAGGGTCACTATCAGTCTGAGCACAACAAACTGAGGGCTCCTAACAACAAAACGGCAACTTTTGGGGAAGACAGGAAATTTAAATTCTGATCCACACTTATCCTGATTCCCCTGTGTCCTCAGGAAATCTAAGCAAATTTCAACAACAGATCCTGATGGCAATAAAAAATCAATAATAAAACGTATCAAGTCCAAAGATGTGTCATTTGGGATTTTCTTGATTTTATTGGTTATAGTCTTCTCCGCTTGCATTTTACATTTTTTGAAAATTGTTCTTTTGGTATCTACTTCACATCATTCAAGTATATTAAGAAGAGTTGTGCAATCTTCCCTATAATCAATTTCAGAACTCCTCTTATATTTTACAGGTTTTCTAAACTTGCGGCAGAAGTTAAGGTGTTTTTTTTTTTTTCAGGATCCAGTGGTGCTCAAGGGAAGAATGAGAATAACTGATTTTCTAGGCAGGTTATTAGTTCAAGAAAAGTCTGGAATAGCTCTCCCATCTCTTGGCCCCACATGAAAGAAGATCTGCAATGACTCTTGGTCTTCAGAGGCTTCTCAAAACACCCCTATTCCTCTTTGGATCCCAAGTCTCATCCACTCCAGCTTACATTCAGCTCCTGAGAAAGACTGTAGATTCCAGAAGAGTTCCAATTGCTTAGTATCTAGGATGCAGAGGCTCTGAAGGGACTCCAAACATACAGAATATGTGATGAGAGAAGAGGAATGGAGATTCCAATCAGAAATCAAGCCTGAGTGTAGAAATAGAAAATATTTTCCATTTCTTCTGCACAAAACTGATTTCTTCTGTTAAAAAAGTGGTTTACATGGACTGCATGTGCAGCATGGATTAACAATTCTGGTTCAAATATGTCCAAAGAACACTAGATACCAGGGAGGTCGACAGAGAGCCTTTTTGCTGAGAACATGTTTCGTTTTGTTGTTCGTGAGTAATATAAGCAAGCACACTAGGTTGGCAAGTAGAAGACATGGACTCTGAGTCTCAGATGGCTTGATGGGCTCTCTTGGCATCCAATGAGGAGAAGTTGAATCAGTGGCTTTGATGGTCTCTTCCATTCCCTGCTCTCTGAGACTTTGGAAGAGTCTTCATGTCTGGGTTTCAGGATCTTCTGTGAAAGAAAGGGACACGATTCAAATGCCCTATCAGATCCATGTGAACTTTGTAGTTCCTTCCACCAAGGATGTAAGTTGGAGCTTTCTTTCATCTGTTTTCTGAAGGGATATATCTGGTTTTTATTGGTGCTAGAATAGAGATGCTACAAGTGGATGGCTTTCAGGAGTAGAAATATAGTGCCTCAAAGGTGATTTAAAGTCCAAATTGAAGACACTGGCTCTAGGCCTTCCTAATGCTGCAACCCTCATGTTGTGCTGACCCCATGTGTGGACATATCTGCATGTGGGTGGGCCTGTCTGGAGATGGACAGAGAAGCAGTGTCTTGGTTCCTACAATCCTCAGAAATATGGTCTTAGGTGACCCTGTGAAACTGTCCTTCGACCTCAAAGGTATCAAGACCCACAGGTTGAGAACCACTTTTCTAGAGGGAACTTTCTCCATCAGCTCTGGAAGAAGATCCTTATTTCATGTGGTTGTTTGTTTGTCTTTAGCTTCTTCCTTCAGTCTCTCAGCGGTGTTCATGTGGTGTGAGCGCTGTGCTTCCTGTTTCTGTGCTCCACCTGCTCTTTGAATATTTCAACAGTGATTGTACTGATAAAGCCTCCTAGTGGGGAAAAAACCCTCTAGGTCTCAAGGAGATTCCATCCACATGTTTTGGGGAGATGTGTTCAACCCTGAGTACTACCCACAAGCTTAAATGATCCCATGCACTGAAGGAGCAGGTATTCATCAAGAAGCGCAATCTTACATGAAGGTGATTATCTGGTTCCTGTAGCTGAAGGAAGCTTCCGAGTTTAGTGAGGTGTGCTCTTGGTCTGCAGGCCCATTTGACTGGGTTGGTGGATTAAAAAAAAAAAACCAGTCTGGACTATTCATCTTAAGTGCAGTATATATTTCTTCTAAGAAAGATCTTACTCAAATTAAAAAAAAAAAAAGAAAGAAAGAAAGATCTTACTCACTGTGGTTCTCTCTCTTTTTCTGCATGTCAGGTTATAATGTTTTCAGATGCAAACAAAAGAACCACTACCCCCATGACCACCCACAATGATGTTTTGATGTTTACATACCGTGCAGGCGTGACAGTTTTCCTTGACCTTTCAACTCCTTTCTAAAGTTCTGTAAATCAGCAAACCATGAGCCACCATGATGACCTAATGCCAATGGTCTCCCCATCTGGTCAATATGTCTTTGTGCTCCCCCTTGTTCCTGTTTCAGACTATCGTAAATGTTCTGTTAAAAATCAAAACATTTTAAGAAAACCTCGATTTAATGTCCTGAAGTAATTATGAAATGTGTCCTTCTCGATAACCAGAGGCCCGCAGGAGGCTTTGGGGGTGGTTGATTCAATGCCTCAACACTGCCATCAGGGATCTCCCCTCTGGTCATCTTTATCCCCAGGCCTCAGGAGGAGCTCTGGCTACACTGCCGCATGTTCACAGAGGATGGCTATAAGCCCAAGCCTCCTATCCAGATATGGCAGAAATGGTGAAGGGGGGAAGGGGGTGGGAAATGGCCATTCTGTCACCCAGGAGTCTTTTCATAAACAAGAAAGTGTTTCAGGAGAATTCATCCAATGCTCAGAAGACCTCCCCTTTTATTACACGTGACCAGAAATGAAGTGCAAGGAAAACCCTAGATAAGTTGCTGGCAAGAAGAACTGAGTCATCAGTATTAACTTTAACGACGCTGGTTTCACCCATGAGTCACAGAGAAGCTGTGGAGACCAAATGAGGGCTCTCCTGGTAAAGAAGAGGGGACAGTGGCCACAGTGAGCCAAGCAGTGAAAAGGAAAATCAAACCCGTTGCCATCGAATGACCACCCGTGTGTGCCTGAGAACTATACTTTATAGAGTCCCAATGCCTGATTGTTCAAAAATAGACCAACAGGTCTTTTCTCCCCCAGGTGCCTCGGGGAGAGGGGCGGGGGAAGGTTTCAATGGGCAACCTTCAGGCTTCTTCATTTGTGCCACGTGGGACCCTGGGGCCTGTAGAGCCATGTGAAACATCTCCTATTCACTTTGGCAGCTTGTCTAGTCTTACTGAGAAGGCCACTGATGACATTGCCTGCTTCCGGATCCACACCAAGATGGAGCATCCTGACCCCTGCTATTCCTCAAGAGATGTGGTGAGATTGCTCACGGTGAAGTCCTCAGGACTGGAGGGCTGCCTTCCAGTGTTCCCTCCGGCCCTGGGGCCCACTGTGTTCACCTGATCAGGTGCCCATGCAACCTCTTCTCTAAAGTTTTCTGAGTTATAACAGGAGAGATTGCCATCTGGGATTTTTGCTTCAACTCCGACTCGACCTTTGACTCTCACTCCCATCAGAGGTAGACCAGACCCAAAGTTCGGGCTTATCATAGACTAAGGATGTTGAGACTCGTCATAATGATGTCTCAAGGGGGCATCAGTATATTATCTCACAGGTTTATCGGCATACATATTTGTCTCAGTATTTGTTTAGGCATAAATACGTAACTATGGTCCATGGGCATACAGGACCAATAGGATCCTTATCGTTTGTGAATTGACCTAGAGATGTTCTGCTGGAGTGACATCCATTTTAGTCATCTGAGTTCAGGTGAGCATTTCTGTAGCTTTAACATATTGAGGAGATGGAGACAGTGAGTTTAGGATACATACCCACCAATCCCAGAACATATTTTGATGTGGTGACAAATGTGGAATGAGGCCTGTTAGTACTTTCAAGTAAAACAAGCTGCCCTCTGTTTCAAGAATAGAATTTACTTCCTGGCATCGTCCAAGATAAGGAACCCTGGTGGCACCGTCAGGTAAACACTGGACTGCTAACTTTTAGGCCAGCAATTCAAAACCACCAGCCGCAGGGTGGGAGAAAGATGAGGCTACCAACTCCCATCAAGGTCTACAGTGTTAGTAGCCTTATAGAGAGTTGCTCTCGGTTTGAATAGACTTGATCAAGGTGTGTTTGGTTTGGGGTGAATGGCGGAGGTATTATGAATGAATTACAACCCAAGTTTATACCTGACCCAGAGTTTGAAAGAAAACAAACAAAAAAGGATCTTTCTTTCCATCTCATTTGCATCTTCCTATGGTTCAGTCTAATTTGCATGTCTTCCATCTTCTACCCCTAGTGGCAGATGTTGTAGTAAACAGCCAGCCCCATCAGAGAAGGCAGGTCTCAAGTCTGAGCTTGCCCTGTGAAAATTGGCTTTCATTCTGTGTCGTTCAAGGAGTTCAGCAAAACTCTGTCTGAAATGAGTGAGAATGAACCTTCTCTCTAATCTCGGGGCAGCTGGGACCCACGAAGCGATTTGAGTCAATTCTCCATAGCACAAGGTTGAAAACATCCCAATTCTTTGCTCTTTCTCTGTCCTCTGTCTCTAAAGTAGAATGGTTTCCCTGAATGTTTCCCATGAAACCACATCTTTCTCCCCTCACCCTGCCCTGTTTTTAGAACAAGTAATTCTTTGCCTGTAGGCTGTCAATAGTCTGCATCGTCTGATGGAAGGGGAAACGAAGAGAATAACTTAAAAACCAACCCACAAATCAAAGAATCCTCTGGCAGGGAGTATTCTAGCATTTGCAGCCCTCCACGCCCAAGCCTGGCGGCAGGCTGAACTCTGGGAGTGTCTGGGGGAGTTGAGCCAATGCCTAAAAATGGTTGTGCAGGGATCAGGGTTGACAGCATATCCTTAAAGTTGAATCTGACCCAGCCTGGGAACCAGTCAAGCCTGAAAGGGGAGAGCTGCTCAGAGAAGCTTCTCTCAAAGAGTAGTGTTCTACTCAGTTCTAGCTGCCAACTTCCCTGTAGAGTTCATGGGACGCAGTCCCCTCCGGTGAAGGGCAGGAGGCTGAAGATTTGGCAGTCATTCTTGGCAGAAAGACTGGGGTTCCCAAGCACCTCCTCACCCTGGCCCACCCTAGAAGAGGAGAAAACCCTGAAATACTGGATATTCCAGTATGTATTGAAGACCTGGTTATTGTCATCTGGACACGGCACTGCTCAGGATATGCTGATATTAGGAAAACCACCATCACCAAGGTGGTAGAAATAACCGTGCAGCTACTATGGGGGAACTCTGGCTCATGGTGATCCTGTTGTGTCAAAGGAGAACTGTGCTCAATGGCTGGATTTGGGGAAATAGGTTGTCAGACATTTCTTCCTGGGGTGGACTTGAACTTACAGCCTTTAGGGTTAGCAGCTGAGGGTGTTAACGCTAAGTACCACCCAGAGACTCCGTGGTAAAAGTACCACATTCTCTAGGCATCCCTACCCTCAGGGCTGTTGGGCTAGACTGATTGCTTTCAATTCACCGCCCTCAGCTAGATTCCAAGTCGCAGTGATCCTGGAGGGTGGGGTAGAACTGGCCCTGTCAGTGTCCAAGGCTGTAAAGTTTCACCGCAAGAGAAATCTCACTGGGGTCCCAGGAGCAGTGGGTAGGTTCAAACTTCTGAGCTGACAGTGAACGACCCAAGGAGTAGCTCACGACACTACCAGCACTCCTTAATCTGACTGCTGAACCTGTATAAAATCACTATTCCATTTATTTGGAGGAACCCCATATGCTTACTAGTCCCCCTCCCCCACCAACCCAGCCAACTTCCTTTTAATTGGTTACACTATCTCAAGTGCTGCAAATGTTTATTTTCACTAAAAGTCAAGGAGGCTGCCAATTAAAACAGAAGAGTGCTACGCTGGAAGGTACCACAGGAAGCCACAAACACCCCTTTGGAGATCATTGGAAAATTTGTCCATTGGGGAGTCAGTCTGAAGAGGGACTGAGGCACAGAGGCCAATTGTAAGGGAAAGTTCAGGAACTGTTTGGGATGAACAGATCTAAGGAGTATAGCCGATTGGGAATGTGAAGGTCTTTAGGCTACCTGGTGAAGAATGAGGGCTATTCTTTGCAGGTTCATTAAAGGGCCCCGTGTTTTGGGTCAGGCATTTCTGAGAGGAGGCTGACTACCAGCTGTGTCCAGATGTCATGCCCAGGGCTCTTCTCAGATACCCATTGCTGTGGAGTGGACTCAACTCCTAGAGACCCTTTAGGGTTTCCAAGACTGTAATCCCCCACCCCCACCCCAAAGCTTCATTGGCATACAGGTGTGTGTGTGTTTTTCTTTTTTTTTGGCATACACTTTTTATATCATACAACCCAACACTTCATTCACATCAAGAAGAGTTGTACAATCATCACCACAATCAGCGTTAGAATATTTTCTTCATTCTTGTACTCATCGTTATAAGCTTTCCATGCTTCACCCCTCCAACCCCCCAAGGAACCATTTAGCCAGTTCCTGTGTCTATATATTTACCTATCATGGTTTTCATGCACAGTAAATCATTAAAAAAACACACAACAAAGTAAATGAAAACTATTACAAAGTAAAACAGATGAGAAAAATCTCAATGGAAAAGAAAGCAGAAAATATTAAAAGCTAGAACCAATGTAAATGAATCATAAGGGGGAGCAAATGACTGGGTGCTAAATTTTAGCCTAACTCCCTCTATAGCAATACATTGTCTTCACGGGTGCAGACAGCCTCATTTTTTTTAAGCAGAGAAGTTGGTGGGTTGGAGCCACCAACCTTGAGATTCACAACAGCCCCATGCTGACTCCCAGTGCCACCAGGACTCCTTTCATCCCAGATAACTAGTCTCAATGGGAAGAATAGTGTCAGGATGCATTTTTAAACAGTCGTCACAAAATTACTCCCAAATATGTTTAATGTCTGAAAGCTATGTATTTTCTTATGAAATGAGATGGACTTGTGGTTTTCTCTTTCTTTTTGTACAACTTTTCTCAGGTTTTGAAGGCAATGCTGCATTTCATAAAGTGATTTAAGTGTCTTTCCTTCTTTGCTAAGCTTTGGAAAATTTTAAACTGAATTCAATACTATTTACTTTTTAAATTACTACTTAGAATTTCCCAGGGAGACCCATTGGGCTTGGTGTTCTTGAAGAAACGCTTTGATGATGTCCTTGGTTTCTTAGACAGAAATCAGTTCATTTAGTTTTCTTTCTCTCTTGGGGACCCAATTTTACTAAATAATACTTTCTAAGAAAATGATACATTTTACCTAGATTTTCAAATTTACTTACATAGACTTAAGCAAAGCAGTTTCTTTTCTTTTCTTTTTTTTTTAATTTTTTTTAAACTTTTTTTTTGGGGGGGGGGCATCACTGCTCTCCGGTGGTGGGAGTAGGAGGCCCAGCCCCACTGCTGGAATTGAACCTCCGTCCCAGTGGGCCGCAGTCCCGCACACAACCACTACGCCACCGGGGCTCAGCCCAGCAAAGCAGTTTCTTATAATCGGTTATTTTCATGTAAAGTGCTTTGGTTACTGTCCATAATTTCTTATTTTGGGTTATTGCCCCTTTTGTTATTCCTCCCAAAGATCCTGCTTATGTTTTAATAAATTTATTTAACTTTCTTTGACTATGTTACTCACTGAATTCTGATTTCTACTGTCGTTCCTTCTTTCTTCTTTCCTTCACTTTATTTTGTTATTCTGTTTTTAAATCTTTCAGGAAGATGCTGATTTCACTTTTCTTTTTTTATTAGCTTATGTATTCGAACTATTAATTTGCTTTGAATACTGCATAAATTCTAGTATATGGAAACTGGCGTTTCTATTATTGTCATTTTCTAAAATTTCTGTAATCTGGGTTTTAAATTCTTATTGTTACAAGCGTTAAGAAATTTTTTAAAATTAAAAATTTTTTAAGATGACATTTTAAAATTTCCAAGTAGGTGTGATTTTGTTACTGGTGTTTTGTTTTTTTGAAAAGTTTATGATTGTAATGGTCAGGAGATGCTGCCTATACTAGTTCTCCTTAAAATTTTTTTTTATTCAGGTTCTTTGTGGTCAATTTCCCTAAATGTTCAATTCATGGATATCTTTGAAAAAGATTACTTTCCATGTGCAGGGAGTGTTCGAGGGGGCTTCAAAAGTTAATGGAATTTAAGATAATGAAATTTTTCCTTGAGCTGTGTGAAGCCTCATACAATATATACATGATAAATATAATGGAGGTCAAGGTAAATGTATATTCATATATAACCTGGTAGTGCAGCAGGTTAAGTATTTGAGGTCAAGATTGGCAGCAAACTCAGGAGAATGATGGGGCAAAATCTGTTTCCATAAAGCTGTACAACCTTAGAAACCATTTGGTTCGATTCCTTTCTAGCCAAAAGTCTACTCCGAGTTAAAATCACCTCAACAGAAGTAGATTAGTACATGTGTAAAAGAAAGCCTATTATCTCTCTGTGTATGTATGTTTGAGCGTGTGTGTATGTGTATGTGTGTGTGTGTTCTAATGTACTTAATATTCGTTATTTAGGAGATCTAGGCTATTGCTTCTACTTTTATCCATCTGATCAGCCATGGATTAAAGAGAGGGGCATTAAACCTGCATTAATTCTTTTTATTTCTCCTTTTATCTGTTATAGTTTAAAACTTATGAAAATGTTGCTTTGTTATTTGGTGCTTGGCTATGTATAACTGTTATAGCATCACTGTGAACCACACCCTTTACATTATAGAATGTTTCTATTGGTCTTGTTTATATGTATAGATGCCCAGATTCCAAGTCACCTAAAATTAGAACCATGATCACTGCTTCTTTGGGTAAACTTTTTCCTAACAAATATGTCTTTCCCTATGCCCTTATTTGTCATATTCTGATTTGTTTGAGGCGTGTCCCTTGCATGTGGACCTAGAGTTGCTTTAGGATCTAATCTGAAAATATTTTTCTCTTAGTTGGAACATTCAATTTGTATTCATGGATGCAACTAAAACATGTTTAATCTTAGTTCTATTATATGGTTTTGTGTTATAAGTTATTTAACAGGATTTTCTGGGGCGGGGTGTTGTTTGCTTTTTAAACAACACACAATCTCGTTTGTTGGCTTGCGTGCAGCTTTCTGGTATTTGGGAGATGCATATGTTAGTTCTCATAGTTACCTGTTAGAATGGTAACTTTCTATAGAACCCTTACTCTTTTGCTTGTTTAGAAAGTGTCTGTTAGTCCCTCTCTGGGTGGTACAGACACTCAACAATTAGTTGAAGTTGGCAAGATTGAATCTGCTCTGAGGCCCATCGTAAGATCGGTGAGGCAAGCTGCTCCTGAGAGGTCCCAGCCTTGAAATCCCTGTGGAATTCTACTTTGTACACATGGGGCGGCCTTCATTCAACAGGACAATCATAACTGATAAGAAAAATGAAATGTAGCATGTTTCCCTCCTTCCTTGTACTATTGGCATTCATTGGTTTGGGGCATTAATATTATATTTTGTACAATTAGTCTTTGTGTTTGGGTTCTTGTTTTCTTACTCTGATTTCATTATATGAATTAGATTTTATATCAGGGGACTTGAAACGTTCATGAGAAAAGATAATGGAATTTTCCCACACACTCTTTGAACCCCACTAAGCATGAATAGTCTTGCTATCAGAGAGAAGGCATTTTAGAGTAGATTATGGCTGATATCGTTAGGTAAAAAGGTAATATCTTTTCATTAGATTTCCCTTTTGACTTTATTTTAAAGTTTATTTTAAAGTCGTTTCAGGTGTTGCTTTTAGAAATAATTTTATTGGGGCCTCTTACAACTCTTATAATAATCCATACATTAATTGTATCAAGTATATCTGTACATATCTTGCCATCATTATTTTCTGAACCTTTACTTTCTATTTGACCCCTTGGTATCAGTCCCTCTTTTTTCCCCTCCCTTCCCACCTCCCACCCTCATGACCCTTTGATAAATAATAAATTATTATTATTTTCACGTCTTATGCCGACCGCTGTCTCCCTTCCCTCACGGTTTCTCTTGGTCCTCCCCCTAGAGGTGTGTGTGGTTATGTGTTGACCAATGCAATTATTTCCTCTTTTTCAGTTTTAATATTTTCTGCTTTCTTTTCAAGTGAGGTTTTACTATGCTTTGTCTGTAATTTTTGTTGGGTCTTCTTGTTCTTGTCCTTCTAGTTCTTGTCCTTCTTGTTCTTCTTGTTCTTCTTCTTCTTCTTCTTGTTTTTCTTGTTGTTTTTCTTCTTTTTCTTCTTTGGTTTGCTTCTGGTTTGTGCTGTGTATGATTTTCTGTACATAAAATCCAGGATAGGGAAACCTATAGAGATAGTAATTGGATTGATAATTGCAGCATGGGAGGGATAGACAGAGGAAATGAGGAGCTGGCAACAATTAAGATAATAATTTTTTTTTTTTTGGCATCACTGCTCTCCGGTGGTGGGAGTAGGAGGCCCAGCCCCACTGCTGGAATTGAACCTCCGTCCCAGTGGGCCGCAGTCCCGCGCACAACCACTACGCCACCGGGGCTCAGCCCGATAATAAGACATTTGATCGCACGAATGTTCTTCATATGTTTGAATGATTAAATTGTATGATAGATGTAGTATGACCCAGTAGAATTGTAAATAAAATAAAAGACAGGAGAGCGCCTTACTCTTACCCAAAGTTACTTTTTTCCTTTTTGCATATCAAAAGGCACAGTATGAACATTCCAGTCGCTTCCCATTCTTTGCCGCCCTCGAGCTTTGGGGGCTTTTACTGCAGCCGCTCTAGCAACGTGTAAGGAACCTCAAGGTTGTTTTCGTTCTAATTTCTCAGGGAACTTCTTCTGTGCAACATATTTTTAAAGAATACTCACTATTTGCCCTTCTTCTGTTGTAAAAGTTCAGAGCTTTTGGCTTAAAAAAAAGCCAAACCTGGGGGCTGAGCCCCGGTGTCGTAGTAGTTATGTGAGGGACTGCGGCCCTCTGGGTTGGCGATTCAAATCCAGCAGCAGCTCTCCA
Organism: Nesogale talazaci; assembly: GCA_004026705.1. Lineage (NCBI taxonomy): Eukaryota > Metazoa > Chordata > Mammalia > Afrosoricida > Tenrecidae > Nesogale > Nesogale talazaci. The sequence goes on along the minus strand of PVJH01014963.1, from coordinate 13,193 downwards.
GGAGCAAGGCTGGGCCTCCTACTCTAACCAGGGGGCAGTGATGCCCACACATAAAAGAAACAACAACCTGCATTGTCTCTCTTTTTACAGTTGAATTCTACATCTGTATAAGACCCTTGCTGAATATTTATTTTGAAAAAAAGTATCTTCCAGTCTTTGGAGTATATACATGTTTTCTGTTTATAACTATATCTTTTTGTGTGTGTGTGAGGGGGGGGGGGCCTCACTACCCTCTGGAGGTCGTGGGAGCCACCCAGTGCTGCTCCTGAGAGCCACCACTAGATTTGAACTGCCAAGCCCGCAGGCTGCAGGCCTGCACTCAACCACTTACGCCACCAGGGCTCAGCCCCTATAACTATATCTTTTAAGAGCAAAGATTTTTCAATCTTATTGAAATCTATTTTATCAATGAGCTCTTTTATAGTCTCTGCTTTGGGGATCATGTTTCAGAAATCTTTGCCTAATGAGGTGTTACGGAAATTTCTACTATGTTTATTTTTTTTAATTCTACTGTTTTATTTTCCATATTTAGCAATTTCAACCCATATATTTAAATCAAGGTTTGTCAGTGTTGGCACTGTTACTATTTTGTGTTGGAAACATCTGTGTTTTGGAAGTCTGACTTGTGCACTACAGAACAGTTAGCTGTACCCTTTGCCTCTAGACAATGAGTTTCCTCTGGAAATAACTTCCAAGTTGTGATTACTCAAATTATCCCCACAGTGACAAATATCTTCTGAAGGGAAAGCTTATTCCTGCTTGAGAATCACTGATTGAAGCCTCTGGTCCATTTTAATTAAAACTTTTGCCTATGGTGTGATGCAAAAGTTGATGTTAAATTTTTTTGCATGCAAATATGTAATGGTTGCAAAGATATTGAAAGATATGTATTCTGCATTGATTGCTTTGGTGTGTGTTTTTAAAGCAATTCCTAGGATACATGCCACTTGATCATGATGTATGTATTATTAATTTTTTAAAAATTTTATTGAGACAAATATATATGACAAAACATTTGTTATGTCTACAAACTTTACATATACCACTTAATGACATTAATTATACTTGTCATGTGATTCAGCCTATACCTTAGCCTTAGCCATCCCCAAATGTTCTTGTTGTTTTGAACAGAAGTTCAGTGTCCCCAAGCAGCACCTCTTTCTTTCCCCTGCTTTCTTGTTTTCCCTACTAACCACCCCAAAACATGAGTCTTTGTAGACTTGCCCATCCTCGCTCATTTCTGTAAGTGGAACCAAATGTGTCTCCCTCTTGTGACTCCCTTATTGTTCGATTCAATTTGCTCATCTTTTGATTGGAAAATTTGTGTCTACATTCAGGAAGCACATTGGTCTGTAGTCTTGTGCTGTCTTTACTTGATTTGGAAATCATGTTAAGTTGGGCTTCATAGAGTCAGTTAGAAAGTTCTGCTGTCTCGTCTGACAGAACGAAACATGCGTGGTCCTGCACTCCCCGTCACCATCCCCATCCTTGAGCCTGCTGTTGGATGGTCGTGTCAATCCATTCTGTGGAGTACCTTACTCTTTTTTGTTGCCCCTCTACTTTACCAAGCACAGTGACGGAGTGGCAGGGCATTTAGAGAAGTTTTGAAGGAGCCCTTGTAGGATAATGAGTGATGGGATTGGACGGCTAACAACAGGGTCAGTAGGTCCAAAGCACCAGCTGCTCCTCAGGGAAAAGATGAGGCTTTTTGCTTTCATGGAGATACAGCCTCAGAAAACCACAGGGCAGGTCTCCTCTCTCTGATAAGGTCCCTCAGAGTCAACATTCACTGGAGAGTAGACTTGGGATCGCAAAATACATTCTTAGCTTTTTACAGTTCATTTACATTACCAATATAGTATAAATATTTCTAAACTAGAGAAGCTTATAAATCCATAATTTCATATGCTCCCTTACCACAGTCTATCATTATTCTTTGTATTTTACATACTTCTGTTATATATCCTCAAGATAAAATTAAATAATTGACTCAAATCAGTTCTTGGCTTTTCAAGAAATGAAGATGAACAATTAAAAAAATACATCGTAGTAACCTTTTGCATTTCCCTAGACATTTTCTATTTCCAGGATTTTTTTTTCCATTTTATTTTGAGGGTGTGCATGATGCTGTGGTTACAGATTGTGCTGCTAACTGCAAGGTCAGAAGTTGGAAACCATCAGTCCCTCTGCAAGACAAAGATGAGGCTTTCTATCTCCATCAAGCATCTGTCTAAGAAATCCACAGGGACAGTTCTACCCTACGGGAGTGCTATGAGTCTCCATGGCAGTGACTTTGAATTATTTTATTTTATTTTTTAATTTTCCATGTTTTAGAATTCTTTTTGCCTTAAATCCATGAAGCAAACTTTGAAATGTGACAAAAAATGAGTGAAAGTTTTCAGTTAAACCTATTTAAGGATAGTAAGTTGTTTTATGTGTGGATGTTCAAATGATTTGTAAGCATTTTTGTACTTAAAAGCAAAAATAAATGAAAAACAGCATAGACCTAGATGAAGGATTTGTAAAAGATGAAAGACTTATGCGATCTGAAGAGAAACCAGAGTGTTCATGAAGGATGTGTTAAGGATCAATTGCATCATATGGTATTTTGGCTTAATAAAAATTTCTATGATTCAGTAGCAATAGAAATCCCGCTTTAGAATTTTTTTTTTACAAGTATGGCTCAAGTCTAATGAATTCTTTCAGTCCCAAGTTATTTGGAAATGTCTTTATTTCACCTTCATTCTTAGGGAATATGTTTGATGGTATGGAATCCTGGGTTGGCAGTTTTCTCTTTCTAACAGTTCTAAATATTTTCCATTTTCCTCTAATCTTCATGGTGTTTGCTGAGAATTCACCTATTCATGGGTTATAATTTCTCTATCCGTATTATTTTGCTTTTCTCTAGTTACTTTCAAGATCTGCACTACAGCTTTGGCTTTGAACAGTTTGACTAGGATGAACTTCCAAAAAGAAAAATCCTTTATCACCACCAAGTCAATGCCAACTCAGGATAATTTGGGTACATTCTCTGTGGTGTTTGCTTATCATCTTATGGTTGCAAATTTTCATATGTATCAGATGTCGGACATTTCTCACTTAAGTTTCTTTAAGTACTTTCAACCCCATGACTCAAGTATTTACAACCCCATTTAATTCAATCTGCAAAATGACAGCAATTATAATTTCCTTTATAGCATTGAACAAGGTCCTGCTTATGTTTCTGCTTATGTCTTTTTTTTTGGGGGGGGGGCATCACTGTCCTCTGGTGGTTGTGGGAGCTATCCAGCCTTGCTCTAGGAGAGCTGCTGCTGAACTTGAACCACCAAGCCAATAGGCCACCATTCCGCACTCAACCACTACGCCACCAGGGCTCAGCCTCTCTGCTTATGTCTTTTAAAATTCTTTTTATTCTTCACTCTGAATAGTTTCTGTGGCTTATTTTGTATTTTCTCTGCTCAGGCCTTTAGACGGTCCATGGTGATCTTTATTTCAGAAAGTGCCTGTTTTCACTTTGGGTTTTACCATTTCATTCTTTCCCATTGTTCCAAGTATCTTGTATTTGCCTGTTTCTTCAGGGAGCACATCAAAAACATGCTGCTGGTGTTTTGCTTCAATGATGATAATATTGCACCTGATTTAAATATCTACTGAGTTCATCTTAAGATCAAGGGTGATTTCTTCTCTTTTCTCTTGAGAACCTATTGCCTCTTTTGGGGTGGTCCTGCACATGAAGAATGCTAGGATGTAGAGGTTCTAGATTTTGCCAGTTTCCCCTCTGAGTGCTTTCTTCCTTTGTGCTAAGAGGCAAAGTTCGTGTCCAACTTGCACTCTGTGACTTGGGCAGGAGGTAGGGGAGGCTAATGCTGGCTCAATTCTCATCATTTTCCTTCGCTGAGCAGTTTCCAGCCTGTGAGATGCTTGCATCGTCCATGAGCCTGTCAGGGAGAGGGATAGATAGAGTTGGCACATGTTGTCTCTGAATTTTCGCATTCTGAAACTCCCCCAATCTCTTTAGCATTCATGTTGGCTTGCTTCACTCTTTTAATCTTTCTTGTCCCCTGGCTGGGGAGAGTGGATTGTTCTGTGTCTGTGGCTGTGCATACTGGTGTACATTCTGCACAGACATGGACAAAAAGCCATAGAGCTATGAATGTGCTTGTACCCTTCCCTGTCTTTTCTACTCCTGGCAAGGATGCACTCTCCATCAGTGTCTGTCTGCTTCTCTTCACGCTCCAGTACCTTCAGGTAGTGTCTTGAATATTATGTTCAGATTTCATAATTGGTTCTGCGAAGACCTTTGTCTGACTGGGTCTCAGTTCATCAACCCAGAATCAGAATGGAGATTGTCGTGTTGCTATCAGAATGGACATGATTGGGCTTGTGAATAGCTGAAAACAGACTGCCTGATAGTATGGAAAAGTTGACTCTTGGAACAATGTGACATGTTTTCCTAAGTGGGGTTTGTGCCTCAATAGCATAGGACGGGGGGCGGAGGGCATGAGATAGTGGTTGGTTTGATGAAAATGAAATTGATTGCTGCTAATTCATTCAGTGAGCAGGTTATTAATGGAAGATGAGGATCTAGGTCTTTTCTGATCTACATACATATTACACTTCTGGCTCCCCATCCAAGTTACATCTCAAATTTGTGTCCAATTAACTGTGTTTTCATTTTAAGACTGTTTAATATTATACATAACAGATTCCTTGGCCAATGTCGGCAGCTCCTGTCAGAAAATCCCCTGATTACTGCTCCCCCATCCCCATGACCAGGCACTGGTTTTTTCCCCCTTCCCCTCCAAGCCTCGGGATGCTCACAGCTGCTTGCAGGTTTCTTAAAACCTGTGCTCACCACGGAAACAGCCCCTTGATAAATAATCTTCCCATCACCGACTGTTAAGTGTGCTACTTGTTACCTACAAAGAAACTGGCAGAGGAGCTCTGGTAGCCTGCTGGCTATGTGTTGGGCAGCTAACCGCAAGGTCAGCAGTTCAAAAACCATTAGCAGCTCCATGAGAGCTTTTCCCCAAAAGAGTTAGTTTTAGAAACCCACAGCTGTGTTGGGCAGCTAACCCTGTCTTGTGAGGTCGTTATGGGTTGGCATTGATTTGAGGATAGTGAGAAGACCCTGGTGGTTATAATTTCAGTGATGGGTTGAATTGTGTCCCTACCCAAAATAAGTGCTGTAAATCCTAACCCAGACTATTTGGGAATAGGGTTTGCTATGTTGTGTTAATGAGTCCCTATCAGTGTAGACTGTATGTTAGGCCAATGTCTTTTGAGATATACAAGTGTGCTGGTGGCGAAACACTAAGAACGTGCAACAGAAACGTGACCAAAACTTTGAAGATAGACTTTGGGGCCAGAGTGGGTCACCCCATCAGACTCAACCAGAAAAAACTTCTAGAAGTCAACAAGTTATTCATAGACTTTTCTTTTTGTTGTTTTTGTATTGTTGTTGTTTTCTTTTGTTCTGTCTTGTTTTGGGGCTTATCATTGTCTCTACATGCCTATCTAGATAAAATAGGTAAGATAGGGGGATAAGCAATCTGGAGAAGAAAACAATGGGACCAGTGGTTCAGAAGTGGGGTTAGGTAAGCTGACCTGACGTCCCACTTTTTAAAAATTTAACAAAGTCCTGCAGCATTTTAAAATTAAAATAAATAAATTATAATAATATTTTTGTATTTCATAAAAATTTTTGTTGCTTCATATAGAACAAATTTTGACTCAAGAACCCCCTCTCGGGCTGAGCCCCGGTGGCGTAGTGGTTGTGCGCGGGACTGCGGCCCACTGGGACGGAGGTTCAATTCCAGCAGTGGGGCTGGGCCTCCTACTCCCACCGCCGGAGAGCAGTGATGCCCCAAAAAAACAAAAACAACAACAACAAAAAAGAACCCCCTCTCGGGCTGAGCCCTGGTGGCGTAGTGGTTGTGCGCAGGACTGAGGCCCACTGGGACGGTGGTTCAATTCCAGCAGTGGGGCTGGGCCTCCTACTCCTACCACCGGAGAGCAGAGATGCCCGGAAAAAAAAAAGAAAGAAACAAAAAAGTGCCTTGATGGTATGGTGGGTTATGCATTCAACTACTAACTGCCAGGTCTGCAGTTCAAACTTCAAGGAGCCCTTGTGATGTGGTGGTTTGGACTGCTAGCCTCCATGCTGGTGGTTCAGGCTACCAGCAGCAACTCCAGGCAAAGAGGAGGCTTTGGGTCAGAAGGTTCTGCTTTTATTCATGAGGGTTCTGGCATCTGACAAGGTTTTGATGCTATCCTGAAGGTTTTCAGTGGCTAATTCCTCAGAAGTGGCCAGTGTTCTGTTTCTTAGTCTGGTTTAGCTCCGATGAAACCCACTTACTTTGGGTGACCCTGCTGGGGGCGGGGGGGGGGGGGGGGGGGGG
>PVJH01014962.1:0-55123 GCA_004026705.1 Nesogale talazaci | reverse complement strand
AGCTGGATAAAAGGGAAGACCAATCCTACTGGATTGGAGGGATGGTGATTAACAACCTGTGGCAAACAAATGACACAGTCTTGCTACTTGAAAGCAGATAGGATTTGAAGCATTTAATAATGAATACCCAAAACTACAGCCCTCAGTATTGATCAAACCTCAACATTAAGAAAAGAAAACACAAATGAACCAAATAAGCAATATCATGATAAACTATTTTAGTACATAATCATTGCCTACAGAATCGTCAAGAAAACAAATGATAAATGACATATTGCATTGTGCAAATATATAAAAGACAGCCTTAAAATGTTATAAATGTCACTTTGCTAAAGTCACTTTGAGGACTAATGTGTACCTGGCCCAAATCTCATATACATGCAGAAGGACAATGAATAAAGAAAACTCAAGAAGAATTGATGTCTTCGAAGGATGGTGCTAGCCAATGACATTGACTATTACAAGGACATGCAGAAGAATGTCTTGGAAGATGTGTAGTCACAATGCTCTATAGAACGATTGTGAGATTTCCTGTATTATACTTTGGACATGTTTTCAGGAGGGACTAATCTCAGGAGAAGAATATCATGCTTGATGAAACAGGAGTTCAGCAAAAAAGAGGAAGCTTCTCAGCAAATTGGATTGACCTGGTAGCTACAACAAAGGATTCAAGCGAAGTAGAAATTATAAGGATAATGCAAGACCAGGTAGTGTTTTGTTATGTTGTACAGAGGATTGTTATGATTCATATCTGATAGAATGGCACCCAAACACAATCCCACATCGAGCTTTCTCAGCTTCAGTATCATAGACATTTTGTATAACATACCATATAGACTCATGTATATGCTGAGTTTTTCTGCATTTATTAAAAATCATTTTATTGGGGATTTGTACAACTCTTCTCACAATCCATACATACATTCATTGTGTCAAACATTTGTATATTTGTTGCCTACATAATTCTCAAAACTTTGCTTTCTGCTTGAGCCCTTGTGTGGCAGTCATGTGCTTTTGTTAATTTTGTGATTGAAATGTAGGGGTGGAGTCTAGCCTGTTAATCTGGAGACAGCCATTGAGTAGCCAGTGAGGCCTCTATGTGGGCATGGCTTTCTCCTGGGACTTCTGGGAAATCTCGCGATATTTCCCTCGTGAAAATGAGAAGCTAAATTCCCCAGTTGTTGGGAGTTAGTCTCAGAGACGATTAATCATGTACAAGACAAGCTGGCTGTGTTTGAGAAGCTGGAGGAGCTGGCTGAGAGACCACACAGCTTTTCCCTGATGGAGCTAGACCTCTGAAGCAGGGGTGGCCAGATGGTGACCTCTGCCAGCGATGAGTTGCTGCTGCTGTTGATGGACCCTGAGCCCTGGAGGTGAGGTGCCCTGCCCACAATGGGATTCTGTACTCACTGACCTGTGACTTCATGAGTCGGAAGAAGACTTTATAGACTGATTTCGGGCATATGGGTTAATATCAGACATATGACTTTGACCTGGACTGGGCTGGGATGCTTTCTCCATGTCCCATTCCTTTTATATATAAACCCTTTCCTTATATCGATATGCGTGTTCTTGAATTTGTTCCTCTAGTCTACCCGAACTAACACACCTTGGTATTAGCTCCTCATTCCTTCTCACATCCCTTCCCTCACTCAGGTACACTTGATAATTTATTAATTATTATTTTGTCATGTCTTACACTGTCTGATGTCTCCCTTCACCCACTTTTCTATTGTCTGTCTCCCAGGGAGGTTGTTTTATGTAAATCCTTGTAATTTGTTCCTCATTTTTACCCCAACTTCCATCTACTCTCCTGGTATCACCACTCACACCACTTGTCGTGAAGGGTTCACTTTTCCTGGATTCCCTGTGTTTCCAGTTCCTATCTGTACCAGTGTATATCCTCTGGTCTAACTGAATTTGTAAGTTAGAATTGGGATCATGATAGTGGGGTGAGGGAAGCATTTAAGAACTCGAGGAAAGTTGTATGTTTCATCATTGCTACACTGCACCCTGACTACTCATCTCCTCCCCACAACCCTTCTGTAAGGAACTGTCCAGTTGCCTACAGATGAACTTTGAGTCTCCACTCCGCACTCCCCCTCATTCACAATGATAAGATTTTTTGATGCTTGGTACCTGATTCCTTTGATAACTCGTGATCACACCGCTTGGTGTACTTCTTCCATGTGGGCTTTGTACCTTCTCAGCTAAATGGCTGCTTGTTTACCTTCAAGCCTTTAAGACCCCAGACACTATGTCTTTTGATAGTCAGTCACCATCAGCTTTCTTCACCACATTTGATTATGCACTCACTTTGTCTTCAGTGAGAGTGTCAGGAAGGTGAGCACCATAGAATGCCAGTTTAATAGAATAAAGTGTTCTTGCATTGAAGGAGTATTTGAGTGAAATCCCAATGTCCATATGCTGCCTTAATATTAAGCCTATAAATATATGCATATAGATCTTTCCCCATCATCAAATATAAATGTATTTACCTATGTGCATGCCTGTATTTAGACCTTTATAAATGCCCTTTGCCTCCTAGTTCTTTTCTCTACTTCCTTTTACTTTCCTCTTGTTCCACTATCATGCTCAGCCTTCATTTGAGTTTTGTAATTCCACTGATTTTGGATCACTTGTTGTTTCCTTGTCCCTTGGTTTGTTAACACCATATCCTTTCCCCCACATACCCCTTCCCCATGTCCCCCAGAGCCATCAATCCCGCTGTATTTGCCTCCAGTTTGTTTATCTAGCCTATCTAGATAGACCTGCAAAGATAATAATATGCATAAAACCAAGAAGAGCAAAACAAAGCAACAAAATTAAGCAAAACAACAACAAAGCAATGACCAAAGAGAGAGAGAGAGAGAGAGAGAGAGAGAGAGAGAGAGAGAGAGAGAGAAACCCTCTAAATAGTTTAAATTCTATTTGTTGACCTTTAGGAATGTTTTCTGGTGGAATCTAATGGGATGCTATGTCCTAGTCCCAAAATCTATTTTTGGTGCTCTCTTGGGGCTTACTTGCTCTGTTTCCCTTGCTATTCTGTTGCACACCGTTAGTGTTTTGCCTCAGTGTGGTGGGGTCAGATTAGGCGCAATTCCAACACTGTGTCTCCAATGTTGTCCTCTGTAGGATGATGTGTCAGAGATGATGGGGATGTCATGTCTCATAGTGGGACCATCACTGTCCTCAAGGCATGGTGGGCCAGGACGTGTTCCACTCCTTCTTCGCCCTTCATTTGATCCCATGTGCTCTGATCAGACATGCCCCTCTCCCAGAGCTGTAGCTTCAGTGCTGTCCTCTAATATAAATTCTTCTGGTGGGAGGGGTAGCTATCAATTCTGCACATTTAATACAGTTCTGTGATAAAATTAGGCACCTTGGCTGATATTCAAATTGGCTTATACTTGAGTATATATGTAATTCATTGTAGCAGAAGCTACATTATACATTACTTATACATTACTGGTTATACCAATAGCATGGCCCCCATTTGTAACTGCTTAATATAGCTCCAGATATTTCCAGTGTCCTATAGAAAGTAAAAGAATCCCAGATTCAGAATAAGACCTTAGGGAAGCAACCATCATAGTATGTGATAGATATTAAATCAGCATTGGGATTATTGCTTGTTCCACTGTTATCACTTAAAATTATTTTGGTTGTGAATTTTAAAAAATCACTTTCAAATAAGAGGAGGAAGCCAAGATGTGAGCCTTCTCACTAAAAGGGGTATACAGACTTTCTTATTATGCTAATTATTGTCTACTTCAGAGTGGTGGTACTATGTGGTAAGCCCTGGGTATTAACAAAATTATAGGCTGTTCAAATCTACCAGCTGCTTTGTGGGATAAAGATGAAACAATTTAATTGTATAAAGATTTATAGTTTTGAAAATTTTAGGTTGTACTTCTACTCTGTCTTATCAGCTTGTTATGAGTTGTCATGGATTCAATAGCAGTGGCTTTGGTTTTGTTTTTACAGCAGTTATCTGAGTATGGGCAACATTTACTTTTTCAACAAGCCTCCACTAGGGATGTTGAAAAGCAGTATATATATGTATATTATTGATTACATTGTGAATTATAGGAGTTCCGGAAAATTTTACTTGTATCACTGATTGACATCTGTGGGAGAAGCATTCAAGCAAGCAAGTCAAGAAAATGATGTACTGCCCTGGGAAACTCTCCTTAAAGTGTTATAAAATAAAGTGGTTATATTTTTGAAGGCTGAGGTGCACCTAACCCAAGCCGTAATGTGTTCAATCTTTTCCTGTGCATGTGGGCAGTGACAAAAGAATAAGGAAAATCAAATGAGAATTGATTAGGCTATGGTGTTGGTAAAGAATACTAAATATTTCAAGAACCCCCAAAAGAACAAACAAATCAATTTAGGAGGAATTATAGACAGAAAATTCTCAGAAGCAAGGATGGTGAGATTCTCTCATATATTTTAAGACAAGTTATAAGGAGAAACCTCTTGCCAGAAAAAGATTTGTTTGGTAAAGTGGAGGATTGGAGAAAAAACGAAATACCTTCAAGTAGATGGACTAATATAGTACCTACATAGATGGTCTCAATCACAACAATGGTTGTAAAGATGGTGCAGGATCAGGTAGTATCTAGTCCTGCTGCACATGATGTGAGTATCAGTTGGAACTGCTCAACATCTAAAAACAACAGTGGATGTCTGGCCCTAAATTTTAAAACTTGCTATGTATCATAGTTTACTAGTGTGATTTCCATTAAGTCAGTGGGGAGTCCGTGAATAAATCCATGCACAAGACTTTGAAAATGTAACCTAAGATGTGATCTACTTGTTCTATTCATGAGAATTATAATTGCTTGCCTGTTTGTGAATATTCCCTCTCTCCTTCCCCTCCCTTTCTCTTAAAGCACTTAAATCCATACACATTTTGAAAAAGGAAATCACTTAGAAAGTCAAGTGAAAAAAAGTTAGTGCTTTGAATCTCATTATCAACACTTTCTTAGACATGTGTTCAATCACACAATTTCAGAGGAAACATTGCATTTCCATGGTGTTAGGACTGTGTGAAGATTCCCTGTTGGCACTGTGATTAGCTTGTAGAAGCTCACCCATGTTTGGAGGTTTGAATCCACCCATCCTTTCCAAAGGGTTTGCTTCCATAAACACAATGGCCATGGGAAAGCCTATGAGGTAGTTCTACTTGGTCATAGGGTGACATTATATGCACCATAATTGACTTATTGTCATCCAACCACTGCAGGGGCACTCTTAGACTCAGTTTAGAGTGGGAAGTAGATGACTTTGTACTCTGGAAAAGAAAAAAATGAGGATAGTATTCTTATGGAAGCACATAACTTTGTGTCCTTTCTGACAGAATTCTGTTTTTTTTTTTTTTTTTGGTCTGGGATTAAAAATTAATGATTTGGAAACCTTATTAGGTTGGGTAAAATGAAATATTCAATGGGTGACTTAATCTTAGCTCTGCCTAAATTTTACTACCACAACCACACTAGCTACTGTTAAAACAAGAATTGTATCCATAATAATGAAGACATCAGCATCTACACTTCAAAACAGCACCTTTGTCTATCACCACTATAAATGTGCACTCCCCAAATGCTATGATGACCCAATGAAAATGATCATTTTTACTACTGTACCTTCACAATAGAACAATGATAAACACAAATCTACAATTCTTATCACTACTTTTGCCTTATAGATGGCAAACAACCTTGTTAAAAATGTACTATAGTCTAAGGACCCCATATAGATATAGGCAGTAGGTATCATAATGCTGATTTTACAAAAGTGAGGTTTAGAGTTTGACAAATATGCTTAGGGAATGCCATTATTAAGGATTCCCAGGATTCTGAACTTCCAGATTGATATAGCACTGCTGTTCATTGCTGCTATGTAGTCATAGAAACTTGGGCCAGTGACCGCACCTTCCTGGAACTCGGTTGTCTTGTTTATCGACCACAGAGGATTAATTAGGTAACAAATAAACAGATCTCTTCTGTTCCCTTAACTGAGTCACAGGTGAATACAGAGCAGCATGATATCACACAGTGAGACAGAACTGAATGCTCAAATACATTTCCATGATTCCCATGGGGACATCTAGCTAAAACTGTGACTCAAGCCAACAGTTGAAAATTGAATTTGTCCTCTTCTGAAAAGAACAGTACTAAGATAGGATCCTCAGCATCCACACTAGGTCTGGCCATGAAGTACATAGTTTTACTTCTAACTTATTCTTTATTTGAGGTTCTACAAATGAGGATTATGAAATTCTATGTTTTATATCTGTCATGGATTGAATTATGCTTCTAAAAAAGATATAGAGACTGAGATCCAGCAGAATAGTGTACATTACACAGACCCTATACAGCAAAGACACGAGAGACCAAATGAAACAGATAAAGAGGGTATGTCCTGAACCCTGAGCTGTGGATGATAGGATAGAGAAATGGATTGAATTATCAGCTAGGAGAATAAGTTGAATGAAAGTGTTGAGAGATGATCCAAATGGGTAAATTGTTGCAGTTAATCAAGAGACAGTCTTATCTCACAACTCCGCAAGTGGAGTGCTGGAAGCAATAGAGGAATATGGCAGAGTGGCTGGATATAAGATAGAAAAACAGAACTCTATCTACTGCTATATACATCAGACAAGATCACAGAAGAGGCAATTTAAAAGGTAGCACCCTTTCCAAAAGCTAAGCACAATTTGAAATATCTAGGGATATAACTGCCTAAAAAACCAAAAGATTTGTATGAGGAAAATTGCAGAACACTATTACCAAGAAACCAAGAATGACGTCAGCAAATAGAAGAATATCCCATGCTCTTGGATTTGAAGACTCAATACAGCAAAGATATCAGTTCTGCTCAAGGCACTATATACGTTTAAGGCTATCTTGATATAAACAGCATCATCTTTCTTCAAAGAATTGAAAAAACTGATTATCAATTTCATATGTAGAGAGAAGCCCATAATAAGCAGAGAACTCCTCAAGAAGGACAAAGTGGGGGCGGGGCTTGTTCCCACCTGATGTTGGTACATCTTATACAGGCACAGTGGTTAAAACAGTGTGGTACTGGTATAATGAAAGATAATTCAGATCAATGGAAAAGAGCTGAAAATCCAGAAAACAACTGATCTTTGATAAGGGCCTCAAAAATATCAAATGGAAAGCAGATGCCCTCTTCAACAAGAGGTGCTGGAAAAAAATGGCATTTACCTGTAGGAAGCAAGACCCTTACCTCACTCCATGCGCAAGAATAAACTCAAAGTGATCACAGATCCTGAGGTAAAACCCCCAAACTATTATGGACATGAATGAAAGAATTAGGACAAACCTGAGAATGTTGGCACAGGGAACACATACGCTATTGGAAATAGGGAAGGATACAAATACATAGCAGTCATAAATTGACAAGTGGGATATACTGAAGATAAAACACCTGCGTAAGAATTCACCAAGAGAGTAATAAGAGAGCCCACAGAATGGGAAAACATCTTTAGCAATGACACATCAGACAAAGGCCTATTACTAAACTCTACAATACTTTGCAAGCTTTCAATAAGAAAAAATCCCTGGGTTCGAGGGGTCCACTCGCGAATCCCATGTAGGGGAGCTGCGCCCGCCTTCCACAGTTCCCTCCATGCAGGGGGCTAGCGGCAGCGACTCCACTCAGCTCCTTTCCTTCAACCACCCAGGGTCCCAGGGCCCAAACCCGCAGTAGCTTTTATGGCCTGGGCTGGTGCACCCAGCACCGGTGCCGGGGTGGCCTCCAGCACCCAAGCAGCCATGCTTGCCAGGTTGGCAAGGTCTGGCTCCTGCCAGTCAGAGGGAGCACTCCCTATCCTGGATGCCACTATCTTCTTACCCACCAGCGCCATACCTGAGCCACAGAGAAACCGAACTAGCCTATTCACGAACTTGCTTGGAGCTGCCATGCTGCCCTATCATAGCTGCAGGAGTCTGGGAGGGAATTGGGGCCTGCACACTATCAGGCCAGTTTCTCCGTGTGGGAAAATGAACAGAGCTAGAGCGTGTAGCAGCGCCATCGCCGCTTTTGTGTGACAGCCATCGGCCGCGTGGACTAGCCAGTGGGGGCAGGGAAAATTGACCCAGACGCTGGCTCTCGCCACTGCTCTCTGAGAGGCAATAGGGGACGACACACAATTGATTGGGCCAGTTTCTCCACGTGGGAGAAGGGACAGAGCTAGAACGTGTAGCAACCGGCGCTCAGCTTTTGTGCGGCGGCCATAGGCCTTGTGGACTAGCTAGCGGAGGTGGGGAGACTTGTCTCTTCCCTAGGGTCGATTGGTACCTGCACACAATCTGGCCTGCTTTTCCCCAGAACGGGCTGTGTGGGACCCCTTCTGTGTGGCAGCGATCAGCTGCAAGTCGCAGACTCGTGGAGATTAGATGGAATTTTGCAGGAAGGGAGACTGGGATGTGATGCCTGCACTGCTTTGCCTAGCGGTGATTGGTGCCTGCGACAAAGAACTACCTGGGTTTTCACAGGTTAGGGAACATGGCTGGAATGTGTAACACGCACTGCTGTGTCCAGTAGGGACCGGGGCCATGGAGAGAGCTGGCTTGGTGTCCAAAGGAAAGGGATCCTTACCGGGACCTGCGAGAGCCATGGGTAGCATTTTCTAGCTGGGCAGGCAAGTCACACAACCCTGCTATAGCAGGGAGAGTCTGAGAGGCTAGAGGGTCTGCAGCACAAGCGGATATTGGGAGCTGGGCTTTTCAAGCACGCCTCCTACAATCATTACAGCTGGCCCTTGAAGGCACACTATATGCCAGTCCCGCCTTAGTTACAGGAGTCTGAGGCACAGACCAGGGCCTTTCCGGCCCTGCAGTGTCAACTCATCAAGAGACAGGGGAAAGCAGCCATTGCAAATAGGGCTCTTAAAACTTGCCACCAGAAGTCACAGCGTCCACACGCTGTTACCACACCTGCAGCAGCTGGGGGTGTATGGGTGGCAGAGGAGGCCTAACAAACCCTGAAGGGTGAACTCGCTGGGAGCTGTGGAAAAACAGAAACACGATTCCAACGGTACAAGCTTGCAACCCACAGCAGGAGCCAGGCCCTTAAGGTCAGTCTCAAGGTACCTCACCCACAGACGTGGACTGGGTCTTTGCAGATCCACATAGCAAGGGGATCAGTGAAGCGTGCATACCAAACCCAGAGGGCATCCTCCCCTCGAACCTAGGCAGGGTCTGGAAATACATGGAACCAGCGACCCAGTACAGGGAACTCCCTTAACCCAGGACGGGTTACACCACCGTAGCTCCAATCAACACTGACACCCACCCAGGGGCCTCGTATATCCCTATCCCTCTACTGGAATTATCCTTCAGTAAAATTGAGTTCCCATAGCTGTCTCCAATGGTGCCCACCAATTTTACTACTTTGAGTCACCTCAGCACCTTCCTACACTGAAGCTGCACCTATCTCCATAATAGGCCAAAGGTAGCCATTGCAAACACCATTGCTAATCACACTGTGAGAGTAGGAAGTTCCCCTTGTTCTCCTAGGAATATGGCACCCACTTCTTCAAAGTCATCACGTAAACAACACCATAAAACATCACTCCCAATAAGTAAACAAGAAAGACAAATATCATTGACAGAACTAACCACACTCATAGTGTTGATGTGAACCTGCCACAAAAAGAAATTTTCAGAAGGCTGTTTGGAGTAGTACAGAAGATGAGGGAAGTTATACAGAGTAAAGATGCAGTGATAGAGGGGATGAAGGCCATGATACAGGCCTTGAAGTCCATGCACCAAAGAAAAATACAGAAGCTAACAGAGGAAGTAGCCAAAGAAGCTTCACACAAGATCACTGGTCTCATGAATAGAATAGAGGAGGCCGAGAGCCATATCAGTGAACTTGAGGATGAGCAAGCAAACCTCAGCAAATGGGAAAGACTATCAAACAAAATTATAAAAGAGGCAGAAGAACACCTGAGACCAAAGACCAATGCTATGAAAAGGAACAACATTCAAATTGTTGGCCTATTTGAACAAGACACAGTGAAGAAGTCAACTGCTAAATTAACAAGGGAATTTCTGGAAGAAAACTTCCCTACCCTAATGAATGTGGGTATGCACAGGAAGCACAGGAAGCAGAGAGGACACCAAGCAGACTAAACCCCAAGAAGAACTCACCAAGGCATATAATAGTTAAATTACTCAACTTTGACGAAAAAGAGAAATCCTCAGGGCAGCAAGAGAAAAGAAGACGGTTACATACAAAGTCTTTCAGGTTAGAATATGTGCAGACTTATCAACAGAAACCATGAAAAGGAGAAGAGAGTGGACTAATATCTTCCAAAAGCTGGAGGAAAACAATGCCTCCCCTAGAATTCTCTACCCTGCAAAGTTATCTCTCAAAATAGGAGATATAAGGGTTCTCCAGGACAAGGAAATACTTAAAGAATATTCTTTAAGACACCCAACCTTGATGAAGATCCTTGCTGACTGATTATGGCCAGAAGACCAACATTCACCAAGCACAAGCAGGAGAACATCATACAGCCCAACTCCATCCAGAAGCCAACAAACTGATACCAATCACATAGAAAATATGGCTGCAGGAGGAAGACATGGTTACAAATAAACCCCCAACAGAAACACAGTACAACAATAAAAAAGGTGATAGAAAAACCACCCAAATCAAAAGGCAGGAGATGTTAGCAATGAACCCACAGGTTAGGATAATAACACTAAATGTAAATGGCCTCAATTCATTAAAATAGAATGCCTTTCAGAGTGGCTCGGCAAACATGACCCATCAATCTGTTGCTTGCTGGAAACACACCTTAAGATTGCAGACAATAATAAACTAAGGATAAAATGCTGGAGAAGGGTACACCAGGCAAATGGTGACTCAAAATCCTAATCTCAGACAAAACTGATCTCAAGGTCAGAACCATAAGAAGAGATAAGGAGGGGCACTTTATAGTACTCAAAGAATCACTTCACCATGAACCTGTGAGTATAATAAACATATGTGCCAAACGAGAGACCTGTGAGATTTGTCAAACAGATTATTCAGAATATGAAAAAAGGTATTACAGACTAAGCAATTATAGTAGGGGACTTAAATACACCAATTTCAGAGAAAGATAGATCATTGGGAGAGAAGCTCAACAAAGAGACTACATAAGTAGACAATACAATTAGACAACCAGTTATGATAGACATATTTAGAGTTTTCCATCCAACTGCAAAAATACACATTTTTCTCAAGTCCGCATAGAATGTTTCCAAAGATAGACCACATGCTGGGTCACAAGTCAAGCCTAAGTAAATTCAAGTATATAAAGGTGATACAGATGTCCTTCTCTGATCACCATACCATAAAGCTGGAGATCAATAAAAGGACAACCAGTAAAACAAGGACACACAGTTGGAGGATGAATAATGAGCCTCTGTGGCATCAGTGGGTACTGACTTAGATCATAGGGGATATCAAAAGGTTTCTAGAAGCTAATGAGAATGAAAACACCTCCTATCAAAACCTTTGGGATACAGCAAAAGCAGTCATCAGAGGTAGCTTGATTGCAATGGGTGCCCATATGAAAAAGGAAGAGAGACTTATGAAGGATAGACTCTCATCAAAACTCCAGCAATTAGAACAGAGGCAACAGAATAATCCCTCCAACAGCCAAAAAAAAAAAAAAGAAAGAAAGAAAGAAAAAAGAAATAATAAAAATCAAGATAAAGTTGAACCAACGGGAAAATAAAAGAACATGGAAGGAGATCAAAAGATCAATGTGGCAAAAAGTTGATTCTTTGAAAAGATCAATAGAATTGATACACTGGCAAAATTGATCAAAGAAAGGAATGAGCATGCAACAATAGACAGGATGAGGAATGAAACAGGAATGAGACCCTACTGAGATTAAAAGGATAATCACAGCATACTCTGAAAAGCTGTACTTTAATGAGCTCAACAACGGGGAAGACATGAATAAATACCCAGAAAAACAATCCTTTCTCAGACTATTCCAGATAGAGGTTAAGAACCTAAACAAACCCATAACAAGAGAAGACATATATATGGATATCAAGAATCTACCAACAAAAAAAGATCCTGAACTGGATGGCTTCACAGGGAAATTCTACAAAGCTTTCAGGGAAGAGCTGGCAGCAATCTTCCACAAGGTTTTTCAGAGAATAGAAAAGGATGGAAAATTCCCAAACTCATTTTATAAAGCCAGTATAACTTTGATACCCAAACATGGAAGGGGTCCCACAGGAATAGAGAACTATAAACTAATATCTCTGATGAATAGAGGTGCAAAAATCTTCAACAAGACATTGGTCAATAGAATACAAAAGTATATGAAATGCATAATCCATCAGGATCAGGTAGGATTCATCCCAGGGATGCAGGGATGGTTTAACATCCATAAATCCATCAATATTATACATCACAATAAGATAAAGCATGAGAACCACATGATATTATCTACAGCTGCAGAGAAATCAGCTGACAACATCCAGCACCTTTTTCTAATTAAGACACACTCAGGAGGATAGGAATGGTAGTTTTTCAAGTTAATAAAAGCTATCTGCTGAGCCCCGGTGGCATAGTGGTTGTGTGTGGGACTGCTGCTCACAGGGTTGGCAGTTCAAACCCAGCAGCAGCTCTCCAGGAGCAAGACTGGGCCTCCTACTCCCACCAGGGGTCAGTGATGCTCACACACAAAAAAAGCTATCTGTCAAAGGCCCACAGTTAACATCATTGTTACTGGAGAAAAGACTAAATAAATCCCACTGAGAAAAAGAACTACACAAGGATGTCCCTTATCCCCACTGCTATTCAATACAGTACTAGAGCTCCTAGCTAATAACGTAAGACAACAGAAAGACATCAAATGTATCCAACTGGGGGAGGAGGAAGTGAAATTATCGCTATTCACTTATGACATGATCCTGGACATCGAAAATCCTCAAACCTCACAACCAGAGTACTAACAGCAATAGAGGAATATTGAAGAGTGGCAGGGTACAAGATTAACAAGCATAAGTTGATTGGTTTGCTGTATACTTCTGACAAGACCACGGAAGAGGAGATAAAGAAGGCAGTACCATTCACAATAGGCAAAAATAAATGGAAATATCTATGGATATATCTAACAAAAAAACCTCAAAAAGCCTATACAAGGAAAACTACAAAACCCTACTAAAGGAAATCAAAACCAACCTCCACAAATGATGGAATATCCCATACTCATGGGTTGGGAGATTCAATATAGTAAAGATGCCTATCCTACCCAGGTCACTTTATAAGTTCAATGCTATCCCAATTCAAATACCAACAACCGTTCTTAGAGAACTGGAAAAACTGATTACCAACTTCATATAGAGAGGAAAAAAGCCCAGAATTAGCAGAGGTCTCCTCAAGGAAAAGGACACAGTTGGAGTGCTTGCTTTACCTGACTTTCACACCTACTACAAGGCCACATTGGTCAAAACAGCGTGGCACTGGCATAATGACAGATATACAGACCAATGGAAAAGAATAGAAAACCTAGAAGTAAAACCATCAGCATATAGACATCAGATTTTCAACAAGGACTTCAAAAGCATCAAGTGGGAGGGTGATGCCCTATCTAGAATATGGTGTTGGAAACAATGGAAATCCACATGTAGAAAAATGAAACGGGATCTCTACCTCACCCCATGCACAAGAATAAACTCAAGGTGGATCATGGACCTGGAAGTAAAATCCCAAACCATAAGGACCATTAGTGAAAGAATCAGGAAAAAATCTAAGAACCTTGACCCAGGGAATATTAAGACTGACTGCACTAGGGCAGGGTATACCACACAGGAGAGCTTGAAATTGACAAATGGGACTTACTCAGGATAAAACATCTGTAAGCATCAAAAGACTTTATCATGAGGGTAACTAGGGAACCCTCAAACTGGAAGTAACAAGACAACAGACAAAGGACTTATACAAAAATCTACAATACTCTTCTTGCCTGCAAAAAGAGTAAAACCATTAACCCTTTGAAGAAATGGGAAAGAGAACTAAGAAGTTTCACTAGGGAGAAGACCCATATGGCCAATAAACATATGAGAAAATGCTCCTGATCATTAGCTATCAGAGAAATGCAGATCAAAACAACTATGAGATACCATCTAACACCTTTGAGGTTATCTCACATCAGAAAATCAAAGAGCATCAAATGTTGGAGGGGATGTGGAGATATAGGAACACTTCTACATTGCTGATGGTCCTGTACAGCGACTATGGAAAGCAGTCTGGGGATACCTAAGAAAAATGGAAATTGAGTTACCTTATCACCCAGCTATCTCTCTACTGGGTATATATATATATATATATACAGAAGAGGTAAGAAATAAACCACGGCCACTGGTTTGCACACCAATGTTTATTGCAGCGCAATTCACTATCACCAAGAGTTGGAAACAATCTAAATTTCCATCAGTAGATGAGTGGATCAGCAAACTCTGGCACATATAATGGAGTACTATGCTTCACTCAAATGCACTGATGAGCACATGAAACATGTCTTCACATGGGAAAAACTGGAGGAAACTATGCAAAGCAGTCAATCAATCACAAAAGGAGAATTAAAGCATAAGTCCATTGAGGTAAGTGTAACCAACATGGTAGTTATAGAAAAGAAGCCTCCTATAACATAACAGTTGGTTAGAGATCTAGGGAAAAGGGAGAAGGTGGGACCAAATTCAGGGAGATACATGTTGTGGACAACAAAGTAAGGGAGAAGGATGGAGGGGGGAGGGAGAAAAATGGCATTCAAAAGTGAAAGGATAACAGAGTGAGCAGGGCACTAACCCACCCAGGGGAGAGTACAGATCTTGTCTCCTCAAAAGTTGGAGTGGGTGTGGAGATCCTACCATGAAGCACCCAACCGTGAGGACAGCAAGGACACATGGAAGGATGCATGAAAAGAGAGAACTACAGGGTTAACCACAGAGTCAGACTGACTCTCTCTCTGGAAATGAATGTGGCAGAGAACAGGTTGAGGAGTGGGGCCAGCATGCCACAGTCATATGGAGACAGGTGGAAATGGAGGAAGAGAAAGAGAGCTGGTCCAGTCCCCACGCTGGCCCAATCCCTGCCCACCAAGTTCAGACGACTACGCTCCTGTCGGGACCTAAGCCACAGAAGGGACTGGGCAAACAACAATGGGACTTGTCACACTGTCTCCCTATGGAAGCAGACAGTGACAGAGTACATTTTGGAGGTCACATGATAGGGAAGCAATGCGGTCTGAGCCCCCCAAATGGACTGAATCAAGAAGGGAGCACTCCTGGATGGACAGTCAGGAGAAGAGAACAACTGGACCGATGGTTCCTGGGGGACACGGAGGAGGGGGCAGAGGAAGGGAGGAACAAAAAGTGGTCTGCAATTGGTGGCAAGGAGTGTGTGGGAGGCCTGGTAGGGCTGAAGTAAGGGTAATGTAACAGAGAGGAAGTATTGAAGCCCAAATGAAGGCTGAGCATGACAGTGGGACAGGAGGATGACAGAAGGAAATAGTGGAAGGAACAAGAAGGCAAAGGGCACTTGCAGAGGTCTAAACACAGGCATGTATATGTGTAAATATAATTGTCTGTGATAAGGTGGGAATAAATCCAGGTACATATACTTATAGGTTTAGTATTAAGGTAACAGCTAGACCTTGGGTCCCCATCCAGGCACTTCCTCAATGCAAGAACACTTTATTTTATGAATCTGGTATTCCATAATGCTCACTGGTCCAATATGATCACTGAAGTTAAATAGGTATATAAGCAAATGTGGTGAAGAAAACTGATGGAATCCAGCTATCAAAGGATATCGAGTCTGAGGTCTCAAAATCTGAAGATAAACACATGGCCATCTAGCTGAGAAGTATCCAAGCCCACACAGAAAAAGCACACCAGCCAGTCTGGCCATGAGGAATCAAAGGGATTAGGTCTCTGGCATCAAATAGGAAAAAAATGTATTACGGCGTGTACACCTTCCTGAGATGATCACTGAGGACAGGTGGGGACATGGGCAAGAGTGGTGAAATAGCTGATGGTGCCTGGCTATCAAAAGATATCAAAAGTCTGAGGTCTTAAAGGTTTGAGGATGGCCAAATAGTCATATAACCCAAGAGCAACAAGCCCACTATAGAAGAATCACACCAGCTTGTGCAACGACGATGTGTGCAAAGAACCAGGTATTGGGCATCAAAGAACAAAAGTCATATCATAATGTGCCCACCCTCCCAAAATTATCACTTAAGACAAAAGGTGCAGAGGCAGAAAGAGTGGAGAAAACTGGTGGCACCCAGCCAGCAAGTGATAAAGTATCTGGGACATGGAAGAGTCACACCGACCTGTGTCATCGTGAGAGGTCAAAGGGAGCAGATATCAAATATCAAAGAACAAGAATCACATCACTAAGAATGAGGGGGAGAACAGAGTGGGGACTCAAGGCTTCTGGGGCTCGGGAAGCCACAGAGCGACTCCTGCCAGTGCTTAGATGCTTCTGCCATCAATGGATACTGCTGATGGACTCTGAGCCCTGGAAATGGGAAGCCACAGAGAGACCGTTGCCAGCGCTGAGATGCTTCTAGATTGTCCTGGTGTCATTGCACGTGTTTTGTGAGTCAGAAAGATTGTTATTGGACATATGGGCTAATAATATCAGACTTATGAACTTGGACTGGACTGGGTTGGGGTGCTTTCTAAATGTTCCATTTCTCTTGTATATAAACCTTTCCCTTATATCCATATGCATGTTTTTGAATTTGTTTCTCTAGTTTACCCAGACTAACACACTATCTATCTATATAAATATATATAAAATTATTAGTGTCCTGATTTTGTTTCTCTAGAGAACCATGTCTAGTACAGTAGTTAAAGAACTTTCAAATATAGAGAAAATCAAGTTGATTTCAGTATAGGGAAAACTTTTAAACTTGGGAGGAAATTAATAAATTATATAGTAGCCTCTCTACATGAATAAGTCTACAAATTACAAGTAAAATCATAAAGATTTTATAAACACTTGAAGAACAGCAAATAACAGCATGATGAGAGCACCCACAAACAAAATACACAAAGTACAAAAATATTTCATGAAGCATAGAAAGCAGCAGCATCACAAAACACAAAAAACACAAAAACAGAACCCACACATAAAAATGATAGCACTCAATTCATAGCTACTGATTATGTTAAATATAAATGGATTAAATGCACCATCAAGGGAAAGAATACCAGCATGCATACAAAAACAGGACCCATCTATATGCTCTTTACAAGAGATATTCAATAGAAAAAAAGACAGAAACAGACTAAAAATCAAAGGATGAGAAAAAATTACAACAAACTAATGACAATAAGAGTAGAGCAGGAATAGCAATATTACTTTCTGATGAACTAGTGGCAAAATTGGCATAAGAGGTAGATATGGACATAATATAATTATTAAATGGCCAATTGATCAGGAATACATAACTAGTAAATATCTATTCACTACATGTATGAGTCTCAAAATACATACACAGAATTAGAGAGCAACTCTTCTGTCATAAGAGAACTCATTACACCACTTTTGATGAAGGAAAAATCTAGGGAAAAAAAACTTAACCAAGACCTAGAAGAAGTAAACAAAGTCAATGAGCTTTACCTTATAAAAATACACAGTCCAAAAAAATGCACAGTCCACCCAACCATCGAAAAGTGGATTATTCTCCTCTGCACATGGACAAGTCCCTATAAAAGACCATCTAATTTATCACAGGACAAGCGTCAAAAATTTTGAAAACATCGAGACAATTATAAAACATCATGGGAGATTGCAACACTATAAAATTACAAATTAACAACATGAAGATTAAGTGAGAAAAGCAAATATATAGAAAGTGAATGGCAGTTTGCTAAAAAAAATCCCTAGGTAATAAAATAAAAAACAAAATTTAAAATCCTCTGACTCAAATGAGAACAAAAAGACAAAAAAATTTGAGACAAAACAATAGCAGAAGGCAACTTCCAGTAGTAAATGCACATATCCCCAAATCAGAGACTAGAGCAACACCTGCGTCAACAGCTAGAAAGAGAGCTGGGAAGTACATTTAGGATCACTAGAAGAAAAAAGATTAGAGAAGATATGAACAAAACAGAAAATATTAACAGAATAAAAAGAATCAAGAAACTCGTCTTTGAAAGAATAAATCAACAAATCACTGACTAATCTACCTAAGGGAAGAATATAGGTATAACATGAATATGAAGTAGTCACATATATAACTGAATTAGCAGATAATATAACACTATGTAAAAGTTTCACCACTTGCTATCAGTTCGTTGTACTATGTTGGCTTGCATGTTATGTGATACTGGGAGCTCTGCTACTTGTTGCATGGGCAGTGAACTGTTTAATGTGGCTCTTCTAGCCACTGTCTCTTACTCTCACCTAATGACCTATAAGGGTCTCGTAAGAAGGTGGTGGGACAATATTGATAGGATTATCCTGTAATTGTGAACATGATTCTCTGAAATGCCATCCTTTCGTGTATAAAATGAGCCTGCAGAGACACAGGGAAGGGATCTCATTACCAGCAAGAACCAGGAATGGAGCAGATAGAAGGAATTCACAGAGTCTCTGTTCCAAAAAGAACAGGAATTTCAGGCCACATCCTGTGATCCTATCAAACTTGTATACAAAAGAAAAGGTAGTCATTTGAACAGAACAATGGAGTCCTGTATGGTTTAAAATAAGGAAAGCTATGTATGTCAGAGTTGTAGCTTTTCACCAAATTTATTGAGTCTGTATGCTGAACAAATAATCACAGGAACTGGACTATATGAAGAAGAATGGGTCATCAAAATTGGGGAAAGGCTGATTCACAACCTGTGATATGCGCATAACTCAATCTTGCTTACTGGTGGCAAGGTGTGCTTGAAGCATTTGCTCATGAAAAGCAGGTACCTCAAACTTCTGTATGGATTATTATGCAAGGTACTCATGCAATTTTCAATGCACAACGATGCAATGTACTCACCTCTCCCAGAATATGGAAAATGATAGAAAACTCGATTCATTTTCTCACATGAGCATAAATCTCAACCAAAACCAAAGATCTCACTAAAATAGAAATGTATAAGACATCCTTCAAGAAAAAAAGATACAAAAAGTTCAAACTAATAGAATCCAACAATATATATGTGTTGCATACACATAATATATACTATAGATGTATATGTATTATATACAATATATGATGACTAAGTGGGATTCATTCCAAGTGTACAGGGATGATTCTACATTAGAAAAGGAACATACCATATGTATGGAACATACCATACATGTATAAGTCAAGTTTTTCAGCACAATTTTAATGCAGTTTTTGTGGTAAAATTGGGTGCCTTGGGCGATATTCAGGTTGGCTTACACTCGAGTATATATAGTAATTAGCCACATAAACAAAACAACCATGTAGTCATATAATTCATGCAATAAAGGAATATGACAAAAGCCAATACTCGTTTCTAATAAAAATACTCAACAATATAGAAATACAATGGAAATTACTCAACACAAACCCAAAGAACATCATTCATTACAATGAAAAGAAACTGAAAGCATTCTCTTTCTGAACAGGACTCATACAAAAATGTCCTCTATCACTAATATTAACCACTTTGCTGGAAATATTACTTAGTTTTACAAGGCAAAGTGACAGAGTAAAAGCATTCAAATTGGCAAAAAAGAAGTTAAACTCTACCTACAGATGAAATGATTGCATACATAGAAAATCCCAAAGATTCAGTAAGAAATTTCTTGGAGCTAACTGAAAGATACAACAAAGTGGTACGATAAAAGATCAACACACAAAATCAGTCAGAATTCTTTACAATAATATAGAACTCTGAAAAGGAAATCAGAAAAAACAATATAATTTATGATAGCCAGTTAAGAAATAGAAAATTAACAAAATTAAAAATAATGAGATTTACAAATAAAACTATAAAACACTGTTACACCAAGATATTAAGAGACCTCAGTATGGACCGCCACACCATGCTCATGGATATAATGATTACACATTGTGAAAATATCAATACTACCCAAAGCAATCCAATCTAGATTCCAAGATTATTCTTTAAAGAGATAGAAAAGCTAATCACCAATTTTATATGGAAAGGAAAGAACCCCAGATAAACAAAGCACTAATAAATAGGAACAACATAGTAAGGGGTCTCTCACTTTACTGCTTCAAAAACCACTACACAATAAAAGTAGTGCCCAGCCACAGTTGTCCAAATAACCTGGTCCTGGTGCCACATAAACGAAACAGAACAGAGAACTGAGAAGGCTGAGCTGGCCAGGGAGGGAAAGTAGGGGTATACCCACACATATAGATTGGTTTGACAGAGGATATCTGTATAAGGGGGTAACCTCCCCCTAATGGAATTCTCTTTTTCTTTCTTTCTTTTTTTTAAATCATTCTATCAGGTCTCACACAACTCTTAGCACAATCCATCAATACAGCCATTGTATGCAAAGCACATTTGTACCTTTGATGCCATCATCATTCTTAAACATCTATCTTCCACTTAAGCCCCTGGCTTCTCTTTTTTCTGCCCCTTCCCATTCCCCCTCCCTCACAAACCCTTGATAATTTATAAACTATTATAATTCCGTCTTGCCGAACGCTGTCTGATGTGTTCCTCTGCCCACTTCCCCGTTGTCCATACCCCAGGGAGGAGATTGTACATAGATCCTTCTACTTGGTTCCCCATTTCTGTTCCACCCTCCCTTCATTCTCTCAGTGTCACTGCTCTCCCCACTGGTCCTAAAGGGATCATTTGTCCTGGATTCCCCAGGTTTCCAGTTCCTATCTGTACCAGTGTACATCCTCTGGTCCAACCATATTTGTAAGGTTGAATTGAGATCATGATAGTGGGAGGGAGGACTTCTCTTTTCCAAAGCTATTCATTTAATTTTTAATTTGTCTTTACAAAGACAACCATAACACCTTCAAAGTACTCTCCATTATACTTAATACATGTACCAAATCTATGATTCAATCCTTGGAAACATTTTCCCAGCTCATCTGTTTAGATGGCTGACAGCAGCCCCCTTGTTATTTTCTCCACCTCTCTGACACTGTTAATAATTTTCTTTTCATGTCCCTCTTTATTTGCAGAAACAAAAAGAAGTGTGTGGGGCAAGAGAGGCATGCTGTTTTTGCCCCAAACATGCACACTGAGATGGCTGTGTGAGCAGGTGCATTATTGTGGTGGCAAAAGCACAAATCAGGCCTTTTTTGTCACACAGTGTTATGCAATCTGTATAAAATCTCTCAATTGAAAGCTTAATTATCAGTCTGACCTGGTGGAATGAACTCCAAAGGAACTCTTCCCTTCACGTCAAAGAAACAAATGAATATTTGTTTTTTTTGGAGAGTATGCTTATGCATGGGTATTTGTTTGTGCTACAAATATATCCGAGTGTAATAGAACTTACAGAGGACAAGCACATGAAACTTCTTAGACCACATCAAACACTTTGAAAGAATGGGAACCAGGATCACAGTCTCAAGAGACACCAAGGTCAATTCAAGTAACAGAGCATGGAGACAATATTCTCCATTCTCCTTTGAGACAAAGCAACCAGATTCTTAAAAGTTTGTGAGTGGCCATCTAAAATACAATCCTACTGTCCAGAGAAAAGAAAAATTATGAAAATCAAAGACACATGGAAACAATTAGCCCAAAGTGCTGCAACCATGCAAACATCAGTCTCTATAATTCTGAGACCAAAATAATTCAATGGTGCTGAGTCATTCTTCAGTTGTGGAATTGAACTCTGCTCTGTAGCTCAACTTTCAGACAACCAATAGGTTCATAATAGGTACAATAACACTAGGAAGGTACATACACTTAAGGATAATAAACCATTTGAAATCACACACACAACATTTATTGAAGCAGCCATATGACCATCTGTCTATAAGTCATTGAAGGTAAAAAGCATACATGGGGCTGATAGAAGATGAAGGAGATATGGTAGAACATTATCTTGGAGTAGACAGAATTTTACGCTGAATTCAAATTTATGATCTCCCAAACTAAGATATAGTATGCTACTCTTCTTTAAGTCAGTCCACTTGTAATATTTCTTGGCATAGTTAAGTTTATTGTGCTAACTGGGCTTCCATAAGAACACGTGGGTGGAGTTTAATTAGGTCACGACTTGATTGGAGGGTGACTGAGATAAATGCTTTCCCAAGCTGGTGTCTTTTCTCTCTTTCTCCCTGGTTATCGGACCAATGTGCTGCTGCTGAAGCTAGTTCTTTACCTCAACCATGTGCTGCCTTACCTGTGGCCTGAGCCAACCTGTAGATCTTGGCACCTTGCCATGCATTGCTAGAGCTTGAGACGCATTAAAGACCTGCTTTGCCACATTGCTGGTGGATTGTGTAGACATCTATCCACGATTAGAACTTGAAACCCCTTCGAGCCTGCTTCCCAAATAACTGTTGCTGCCCCACCCTACTGTCTGCTCCTAGCAGGCAGACTCTGCCTGTCTTGCCTGTCTGCTTCCTTGACCTTGGATCAGCAACCCACTTGAAATGAAGGGCCATCAGTATAATAACTATAACATGAAAGTATGTTGAACTGAGACCTCTGTACTACTGTGTGAATTAATTAGTTGTTATATTACTTCTTGTTGTATATATATGTAATCTTAAGGGTCCTGGTTTTGTTTCTCTAGAGAACCCTGCCTAACACATTCCTGTTACAGCAGCATGAGGTAACAAAGACAATATCCTTCAAAAACATACTCTCTTAAGGAAAAGTCTGAGAAGTAAGAAGTCTGGAGAGAAATCAATTTAAGCCTGTTTCCAAACAACAGAATTGTGGACACAGTGCTTGTATTCATGGGAGTTCTGTTTTTAATAGCAAAAAAAAAAAAAAAGGATGGCACTTATGTATGCAGGAAGAGCCCTGGTGGCACAGTGAGTTAAGTATTAAGTTGTTAAAGCCAATGTTTTGAGCCCACCAGCAACAATGCAGAAGGAAGTTGCAGCCGCCTGCTTCCTGAAAGATGGTCAACTTTGGGAGCCTTAAAGAGCAACTCCACTGGGTCGTCCCGGGTTGCTGGGTCGTCCCGGGTTGCTACAATGGACTCCATTGTAGTGAGTTTTGCATATGCTCAGGACGGGGGGTGGCTAAAATATTGAACCTGCTTACAACGCAGTGCTGTGCAATCACAAAAAAACAGGATGTAAGTCTGCACTTGACATAGGATTATACTTATCTGGCAGTAGATGAAAAGATAAATTATTAAACAGTCTGCAGAATACGAATTCCATTTCTAAATCTATCTTGAAAATGAATTTCTACCTTATAGATATATGTTCATTCTCAGTACAGGTATGCACTGCTTACTGTCCCCAGTCCATTCTGTGAAATAGGCTATGTGGGATCTCAGCATTATATGCAGTGTTGATACACAGAAACCACCTTGCAAGTTGCTCTGGCTATCAGACCAGAAGCTTCAGGGTTGGGGTTGTAAACTTCCACCTTCAGTTCACTGACCCTGGGCACACAATGCTTTTCAAGCAGTCCAAGGACCCTCTTCAGAATGAGAAGTCCCAAGGGGTGGACCATAGTGGCTGTAGCCCAGCGTCTCCCTACAGGCACCCGTGGGACAGGTGGGCAGTACACAGCATTGCTGCTGGAGTCTTGGCTGTAGTTGATGCTGCAGGGTGAGGGCTGTAAGGTGGGCCACCTTGGCGGCTGCCGTCAGGCTCTTAGCGGCTGTTGGAGCACTGTCTCCACTGCCATGGAGCCACAAAATGGAGGTTGGACCACTCTTGTAGTCCTTCCAAATAAACTCTTTTCCATGCCCCATGAATGTATACACCATGCAATGTGTACCTGTATATAGGATGCAGTGTACTTTTCTATATATAAAATCTCTAAAGAAGCACTTTGGTATGTGCTAAAACATCTTTATCATAATTCAGTCATAATAGTGGTTTTGCTACCCTTTGCATAGTAGCAGTCAGTTTTCATTAAGAACCATTGTGTGTACCTAGAATTTAAAAAACCTAGAGTTTTTCCCGTGGATTGGTTCATAGCTACGTGTCGCACATAAATTGGGTGTTCATAACTTGGAGACTGCCTATATATAAGCTCAATGGCCAAAATGTTTCAATTTTTCAACGATGTAATGCACAAAAATATAAATTATAGCTACCTCTGGGCAGTGGGATTAAGCTTTAATTTTGGTGGCTATTTTCCTTCCCAGAAGGTGATGTACTAATACTGGGAGGGACAAAAGGATGTTCCTAAATTTTGACCTCAGTTGTCATGTGAGCATTACTAGCTTCAAAGCCAATGACAGCATTGGTGAAAACAATCTTGGTGCTGAACTGGTTCATTTGACTCAAACCCCCCACCCCTCCCCGCTGAGAATAGATACATAAGTATCACCTTGGGGATCTTGTTAAAATATTGTTTCTGATCTACCAGTATCCAGGGTTGAGACACAAATTTGCAATGAGGGAGGAGAGTGAAATGAATCAGCATGAAGTCCCAGATACAATGCTTATTTGGACACCTATGTAATAAAGTGTGACATAAGAAAAGCATTTTTTTTGCAAATATGTAGCAAATAGAAAGAGTAATATTTTTTCCACATTAAGTTATCTTTAAATTAAGTCCTACTAGTAGCTAGTCTTTCCTCTCAGATCCAATTTAGTTTGTTGATCTATTTGCATCCATCAGTTTTTCTCTTGGAGCACGGGGTATTCTGTTCTGCACGCATCTTCTCCTAGAGGCCTGGAGGCATTTTAATAGGATGAGTTGACAAATGGGCTTAATTGATCCTGTTGGGCCTTCATTTCATGCAACGATGCCGAGTAGCTGCTGGCTCAGTCCTCTTCCGAAAATTGTAATTTTGAAAAAATGCATTTCCATTTGATTTTATTTGCTGAAGAAATACTCACCTATCTATTATTCAACACACATTGACCATTGCATTACAAGCAGCCTCGTTCGAAAAGGCAGGTTCTTCCAAGTTTGCTATTATTCATGTGAAAACACCACTTGGTGGTTTGCAGTAGCTGTTCTTCAGAGAGATTTGATGGCTTTCAAATACATTTTCAATTTCCCCCCAGAAAATCTTGGTCATGTAAAGATAAGAAAGAAATAAAGAGAGGAAGAAAGATGTAAGAAAGACCTATTTATCACAGAATTAAGAACAAATTCAAGGTCTACCTCAAACTTAGGGTAAAGCATGAAGTGAGATAGACACGGTCTTCAGGTGCTTCTCAGTTAGCCTGCATCATTCTCCTGGGCTGCTCAGACTCAATCAGCTAACACCCTTCCTTGGTCTCTCCTGAACACCTTCCTCAACACCTTCCTCCATACAGTGCTGTAAAAGTAATCTTGGTTATCCCACAGTCATGACAGAAGAAAATGATTTGATCATTCTATTTTCTGTTTTTTTTAAAAAAGATCATTTAATTTGATTTTTTACAAAGATCTTTTATAACGACTCTTACAGCTCTTATAATAATCTATACATCAGGGGTGAGCCCCAGTGGCATAGTGGTTGAAATCTGGTGGTGGCTCTCCAGCAGTAAGGCTGTGTAGCTCCCACAACCACCAGAGGGCAGTGATGCACCCCCAAATAATAATCTATACATCAATTGTATCAAGCATATTTGTACATATGCTACACCTTCCCACCTTCTAACCCCCACCCTCATGACACATTGATAAATTATTGCTTCTATATCTTACACAGACTGCTGTCTCCCTTTATCCTTGTTCTGTTGTTTTTCCCCCCTTGGGGTGGGGGTTATGCATTAATCATTGTGACAGTTCTTCCTCCTGGTATTGCTACTCCCATTTTTGTTCCTGAGAGGTTTATCTCACCTGGATTCTATTTGTCATGAGTTCTTACCTGACCCATGTACATGTTCCGGTCTAGCCAGAACGGAAAGATAGGACTGGGGTCATGGTAGTTGAGGCTGAGGAATTCTCAAAGAACTAGAAATTGAGGACATGGGTGATCTTTGGTCCTCTGGTCAAGCCCTCCCTCAATGCAAGAACACTTTTGTATTAGTCCAAGTGGACTGGAGAAACAAATTTATAGACTCGTGTATGTATAAGAACGAGCTATATATACACAAGAGCCATTGAATATTGAGAAAATATCCCAGGCAAGTCCAGTTCCAGTCTATAAATCCGAATTAGACCAGATGTCCATTACCAGTCTATAAATTCTTCAGACTCATGCAACCAGGATCTCTACATTCTCCTCATTGCTAATTTTAACCCCTTAGTTGTTCTATCTATGGCACTGTTTACTCACTACTCACTTCCCCTGCCCTCTCCTCCCCCGAGTCCCTCCAGAATCATCGGTCACG
Organism: Nesogale talazaci; assembly: GCA_004026705.1. Taxonomy (NCBI): domain Eukaryota; kingdom Metazoa; phylum Chordata; class Mammalia; order Afrosoricida; family Tenrecidae; genus Nesogale; species Nesogale talazaci. Next base: position 28,668 of record PVJH01014962.1, on the reverse strand, counting down.
TGGCTTTCTTCTTGGGCTTGCTTCCTGTGCCTATCTTATATAGTTAGGCAAACCAACAACAACGGAGACAAAATGAAAATGAAACAAAAGACTGACTAAAAAGAGGGAAAAATTGGCACCCCCCAAAAAAAGCATACATAATTCTAGGTCTGTCCACTGATATTTATGACTATCTCCCCACTGGTCCTGGGGGTTCTGAGAACTGCCCCTCCTTGCCTGAAATCTGTTTTTGGAGTTCCTGAGGGGCTTTGTGGCTTTACTTTGCTCCCCTTGCAGATCTATTATGTTCCCTTTTAATTTGTTCCCCTGGGCATGGTGTGTAGTGGTCAGACAGGACTCACTCCCTTCTATGTGTCCCCAGAATTGTCTTCTGTTGCTATAGGCTCCAGAGAGGGCACATCATGTCTTGAGATGTTGTCAACCTTACAGTCCTCTTTGTACATTAGAAACTCTCTGTAGAGACATCATCTGCAGGGCTTGATGTGCCAGTAAGGGGTTTAGTCCCTCACGCTCTCTTTCCTTCTTGGTTTGCTTCTGTGTGCATGTGGCAGGCCAGCCTTGTGGACCAGTCTTTTTCATGAGTAAGGTTTAACACACCATAGTGTGTCACATTCCCATTTTTGTGGTGATGTAAACAATATACTCCCCTTGGGTGGTTTAGTGCTCTGCTCCCCGAGTGCCATTGTCTCCCTCCCCCACCTCTTCCACCACCCCCTTTTTACTACCTCCCCTATCCCCTTCTTTGTGTTGGAATTACATGTACATCCTTGGGTTTGGTCTGTACCCTGCCTGTACCTCCAACCCAGAAGTGTGAGATAAGTGTCTTTTCTTCAATACCAGTGATTCTTAACCTTCCTAATGCCATGACCTTTTAATACAGTTCCTCATGTTATGGTGACCACCTACCATGAAAATATTTTCATTGTTACTTCATAACTATTATTTTGCTACTTTTATGAATCAGGAGACCCCTGTGAAATGGACCCCTTTGAAGGGGTCATGACCCACAGATTGAGAACGGCTGTACTATGCCTACTGTACTGGACTCATGTTGTACTTGTCTTTTTGTGATTGGTTAACTTTGCCTAGCATAGTGTCCTCCATCTATTCCCATGAGACAATATGCTTCATGCCTTTCATCATTTTCTTATTCCTTCACTTATCTTCTGATGTTAAGGTATGCTACTATGCTACCTGGCATGGTTATCTCATTTCTTTCACTGACTTACTCTGATGCCTCCTAATAACACACCCCATTCTCAAAATGCCAGCACTTCCTTTTGCCCATCAGTCTGATACTCTTATTATTTCTTTCTCTGAGGTAAATAAAACAGTCACAAGAGAATGTCTCCTAGCCATTCCCATGGCCCTTGCTTCAGCATCAGACTACTCATATACTTTGTCCTTTTTTGCTGTCACTAGAGGTAAAGGCCACCAAAAGGATGGATGGAGAGAGTAGTTGCAATCATGGGCTTGAACATAAAAATCTGAGGAGAGTGTAGGACCATTCTGTTGTCCATAGGGTAGCTATGAGTTGAAGCTGACACAATGGCACCCAACAATAGGCAAATTGCCTATGGTCCAACTCATAGGCCATTTCTCTTAGGCAGGAAACTCTAACCTTCCTCTCCTAAGCTTACTGTTCCTGCAACTCAATCTTTCCTCCTACATCATCATTTCTTCCTTCTCTACAACATCATTCCTAACCATGTCTCATCCCCCTTAAAAAGTCTACTATCATTCCATTTTGTTTTTGATTCCATTTGGTAAATCTCTTCAAATAATTTTCTTTCTTACTTTAAAAAAATCATTTTATTGGGGGCCAGTACAACTCTTATGACAATCCATCCACCCACCCCTCAACTGTGTCAAGCACATTTGTACATTTGTTGCCATCATCATTTTCAAAACATTTTCTTTCTACTTGAGTCATTGGTATCAGCTTCTCATCTCCCTCCTTCCCCTCCCCCATTCTTCCTCCCTCATGAACTTTTTTTTTTTCTGCTCAAGCTCCATTTTATTAAGTAGGATTTTGCATTGGGAACTGGGGCGCTTAAAAAAATTCGACCGCCTGCGACCAGGTGCCTCTCTGCAAAGATCTCTGAGACAACAGCTGGGTATCAAAGGACTTTACAGACTTAATGCAAAGGAATGGTACAAATGGGAGAATGGAAGTGGATGCTTGATAATTTCTAGAAAAGGGACAGATTTACCTAACATGCACGCGTGGCTTTGGTGCCTTGGGAAGGCCAGGCTGTCGCTTAGCTCTCTCCGTCACTGTCTCCCAGGGTGTGCTTGTTGAAGAGATACTCGGCCAGGCCAGAATCTGGGGCCCCCATCTTGCTCAGGTTATTTGTTATGATGTAATTGCCCAGTTCTTTGATGAATTTCACCTGCTCATCCAGGTAATTTGTCTTGATGAAGTCACAGAGTTGGGGGTGGGGGTCGTTCTTGTCTGTGGCCAGTTTGTGCAGCTCCACAGGGGCTGGTTGACACTCTACTCCAGGTGCAGAGCACGCTACAGGGCATTCAGCCCGCTCTCTGGCTCATTGTGGTCCTGGTTTCTTGATATCCTGGAGGAAGATCTAGCCCCCTCATTGGTTCTGCAGCTTCATCACTTTCTCCGCGTTTTCCCTCTCCTCATGAGACTGGTGCAGGAAGTATTTGGCAAAATTCTTCAGAGCCTAGTCATCCCAGCTGAAACAGTACTACATGGGCAGGTAGATGTAGGGGGCGTAGAGCACCAGGTTTGTCTGGCGGTTGATGGCCTCCAGTCCTGGTTGTAGTTCTGGCGGACCTGCGAGGGCGACGTAGTGGCGGTGGTGGCTTGGGGGCGTCGAGAGTACGGCTGAGAGGTGCTGATGGAGGGCGGGCTGTTGAAGCACTGTTGAAGCAGGAGACTGTGGCGGCTCTGTGAAGAACGTCTCCCCTTATGAACTCTTGATAATTTATAAATTATTATTTTTTTTATGTCTTACACAGTTTGATGTCTCCATCCCCCCACTTTTCTGTTGTCCATACCCCTGAGAGGGGTGATATGCAGATCATTGGGACCAGTTTTCCTTTTCTCCCCCCACCTTCTCTTTGCTCTCCTGGTATGGCTACTCTCAATATTGGTTCTGAGTGGCTTTTCTGTCCAGAATTCCATGTATTTCCAGTTCTTTTCTGCAGCAGTGTACATGCTCTGGTCAGGCCAGATTTATAAGGTAGAATTGGTGTCAAGATAGTTGGGGGTGGGGGTAGGAAGCATTAACGAACTAGAGGAAATGTGGGTTTGGGGTCTTCACTCCGCACTCCCCCTCATCCATAAAGATGTGATTTTTTTTGGTTCTGGATCTTTGATGAGTGATACCTGATCCTATGGACACCTCATGATCACATAGGCTGCTGTGCTTCTTCCAAGTGGGTTTTGTTGGTTTTCAACACAGCTCTTATAATATTCCAAACATCAATTGTCTAAAGCATATTTGTACATGTGCTGCCATCTTCATTTCCAAAACATTTTCTACTTGAGCCCTTGGTATAAGCTCCTTTTTTTCCTTGTGCACCCCACCCTCTCACCCTCATGAATCCTTGATCAGTTATGTATTGTTATTATTATTTTGTATCTCACACTGTCTATTGTCTCCCTTTACCCTCATATTCTGTTATATGCCCCTCTCACCATCAATTTTCTCTCTCTTGCTGTTCCCTTATCTCTGAATTTTTGGTTCTTCACTCCCCTTCCTTGCCCCCTTCTCTCCCATGTCCCCTCAGAACCAGCAGTCTCATTTTCTCCTCAGGATTGTTTGTCCTGCCTATCTTATGTAGACAGACATAGAGCAGAAGAAAATGAACACCAAAACATAACAAAACAAACAAAACAAAACATTACAATAAAAAAAAGCCACAGCAACTTCCAAAACTAAGAGATTATTCCAGGTCTGTCTGCTGACCCTTATGTATGTTTTCAATCATGTCTGATGAGGTGCCAAGCTAATTCTCCCAAATCAGAAGTCTATTTTCTGAATTCTTTGGGTTCTTTGCTCCTCTTTCTGCCCAGTTGCAGTCCCTTTGTGCTTCACCCCACTGTGTGTGGGGAAGACGGGACATACTTTCCATACAATGTGTACAGTGCAAGCCTCTGTAAGGCTATGGATCGTTGAGGGAACATCCCGTCTCATGATGGAGTTGGCCGTATGGTTCTTTCTATGAACTGGTTTTTTGAGCAGGGATGTTGGCCCTGGAGTTGGTGGAGCATGATACGGTTCCCTCTCTCTCTCTCTGCCCCTCCCCCACCCCCTTAGTTCACTCCTGTGTGAACTGGACAGACCTGCCTCTCTCTCTGGCCTATAACGTCAGTGTTGTCCTCTGTGTTGCATTCTTCTGGGAAGGGGCCAGCATAGTTTGGCTTTGGCCTGGTCCTGTTGTCCTCTCTGTTAGTTCACTGTTCCATGCCAGCATATTGCCTCAAGTCTTGGCACTCTGGGATGGGGTCTGGTCCCTCTCTCCCTAGGCTGTGGTCACATAAACAATACCCTTCCCATGGGTGTATTCGTTTCATGTTCCCCCATCACACTAATTTTCTTTCTTTTCCTTTTCTTTCTCCCCCCACTTTCCCCTCCTTTCTAGCTGGCTGACATATGCATTACTCGATTGGGTCAGACCCCTCCCAAGGTGCCTGGACTGCAACCAGGATTTATGTATCAAGTGGCTTATCCTTTATGCCCTTTGTACTTTTCGAGCTTAACTCAGTGGACTCATGTTATACTTAACCTTTTGTACTTGGCTAACTTCGCTTACCATAATTTCCTTCAACTATTCCCATGAAGCAATGTGCTTCATGCATCTTCGCTGCTTTTTAGGGTTGTATAGTACTTCTCAGGATGTAGATACCAGAGTTTTTAATCCATTTGCCAGTTGATGGAAATTTAGGTTGTTTCCAGGTCTTTGCAATTGCAAACTGTACCCGGATGATCCTTGGAGCGCAGATGTCTGATTTTGGTCTATTTCTTACTTCTAGGTATATGCCTAGTGGGGGAATTGCTGAATCATATGGTATCTTGATTACCATTTGTTTTAGGTACCACCACATAAATCTCTATAGTGGATGTAAGTATCTACAGGATCACCAGCAGTGAATTAGCATTCCTTTATCACCACACCTTCTCTCCAGTACTTGTTACTTTATGGTTTTTTAAATTAGACTATCCTTGAGGCTATTAGGTAGTATTTAATAGTTGTTTTAATTAGCATTTCTCTTATGGCTAATGATCAGGAATATTTTCTTATGTATTTATTGGCCCTTATGAAACTTCTGTTCAGGTCTTTTTTATCTTGTTGTAGGTTAGCAGAGTATTATATATTTTAGTAATAAGGCCTTTGTCTGATGTGTCATTGTTAAAGATGTATTCTCAGTTTGTGGACTCTCTTATTACTCCGATGAATTCCTGGTTGCCTAATATAATAACTTTATAAGTATATGCATTGAGAATTCCTGGTGATCAGAATGCAACAATTGGAATCAATTAAGAACCAGTTAGAAAATAGGGTTGGTGATAGAAATTGCATAGGAAATTGCTTTTTAAAAATGTCCAAGTTTTGGGCTGAGCTCCGGTGGCATAGTGGTTGAGTGCATGACATGGCCCACAGCCTTGGTGGCTCAAATCCAGCAGCAGCTCTCCAGGAGCCAAGCTGGATAGCTCCCATGACCACCAGAGGGCAGTGATGCCCCCCCCACACAAAAAAAAACCAAACCAAAACAACAAAAGAATTTTTTTACAAGTTTTGTTCAATGAGACTGCTACTTGTATGTCAGTTTGATGTACTTCTGGGGCTTTTATGTGACTGTTATGTAATAAGTGTTTCAAATACTATCAGGGTCACCCACAATGAACATGTTTTGGCAGAGTTTACAAACTAAATTAGATTATGAAGTAGAAATAGGTTGTCCACTTCTGAGGGGTTAGTCACTGAAAATATAAATAATCATGGACTCTTGTAATATTTAGTGCCAGAAAATGAACCCCTCAGATTGGAAGACAATCAAAATATGATTTAGGAATAGCTGAGTCCTCAAATAGAGGTGACTGAAATGACATGGATAGAGTAAAACTTTGGATATCTTCATATAATGGTAGTGCATGAGTTAAAATGAGAAGCAACAACTGCAAACATTCATTAATATTTGAAATATGAATTGTATGATGTATGAATCTAGGAAATTTGGAAACAAACAAAAAACCCAGGCTCACTGCCACTGAATTAATTCTGACTCATTGGGCAGAATAGAATTGTATTGTTTCCAAGAACGCAAATCTTTGCAAGAGTAAAAAGCCTTATCATTTTTCTGTGGAGCAGCTGGTGGTGTTGAACTTCAACTCACCACACCATAGTGCAAATTGGAAGTCATCAAAAATAAATGGACCCTAAGAAAATCAATACTCTAGGCATTCATGCACTGACATGCACTAATATCAGCAATTTTGAATCAGTGCTGCCAGGAATGACAGATCCAAGAGCACTTAAAACCTAACTAGAAGTACAATGTTATCTAGATAACATCTATATGTCTACAAGGAAGATCAGTTAATATAAATGTTATTCAAATTAATGTATCAACTACTAAAGGTAGTGATGAACAAATTGAATTCTTCCATTTTTTTAGTCTGAAATTGACTAAATGTGCAATCACAATTCATTGATAACTATAGGTGATTGAAATACAAAAGTTGGAAACGGAGGAAGCAATAACAATTGGAACATACGGTCTTGGTGATAGAAACAATGCTAGAGATCACATGAAAGAAAATTGCAAGACAAATAGTTTATTCATTATAATGCCTTTTATTAACAACATAAATGGTTACTGTATGCATGAACCTTGTCATATGTCATAGAGTCAAATTGACTCTATCAGGAGGAGCAGAGGAAGCAGAAGTTCAATAGTAGCAACCAAAATAAGGCCCAGGGACTTATTGTGGAACAGACCATCAAGTATTTATATACAAGTCAGGTTCAAGATAAAGAGCATTGAAACAAGTTCACAAGTGCCAAAATATGACTTTGAGTAAATCCCATCTGAATATATAGACATCAAGAACAGATTTAACACTTTGAACACTAATGTAGATGACCAGACAAGACATCAGGAAAAGCATACATGACGAAAGCAAAAGGCCATTACAGACAGCATAGAAAGAAAAGAGCAAAGTTGATGTCAGAGAATACTCTAAAACTTAGTTTTGAATGTAGAGTAGCTATAACAAATAGGAGAAATTATTAAATAAAAGAGCTGAACAGAAAATGTCAACGGGAACCCCAAGAAGGTAGTATTATAATGAACTGTGCAAAGACCGGAAGTTAGAAAGCCAACTAGTAAGAAGGTGGGAAAATTGGAGAAACAAGTGAATCCTTCAGTTTAAACACTAAAGGAGTCTGTGGGTAAAATGCTGAGTGATGTGCATGAAACATTAAAAGAAGATAGAAGGAATACCCAGCTACTCTACAAAATGAACTATTTGATATTCCACCATTTTGAGGTAGCATATAATCAAGAGCCAATGGCACTGAAGGAAGATATCCAAGTTTTACCTAAGGTATTGGGGTGGGGGATGGAGGGAAGGTTTCAGAAATTTCCAAAACACCACTCAAAATGTTTCATCAACAAGCTGATGAAGCACTGGAAGTATTCAGTACTCAATGCCAAGAAATTTGGAAGACAGCTGCCTGGGTCATCTGATTAGAATAGGTCCATATTTCTGTGCCTCCCAAAGAAAGGTGACCTAACAGAAGGTAGAAATTATTGAACAATACCACATGCAAGTAAAACTTTGTTGAAGATAATTTAAAAATGGCTACATTGTTAGTAATTAATAATGCCTGCATTAATAGCTCAATAAGAAGTTTCTAGGCATTCACATCAAGTATAACAGAGGACATTGAAGGGGAGAGATTATTGATGTTAGGTGAATTTTGGCTGAAAGAAGAAAATACCAGAAAAAGTTTGTTTTATACTGATTATGCAAAGGCTTTCTACTGTGTTGATTATAAGAAATTGTGGAAAGCATAGAAAGGTATGGGAATTTCAGGGCACTTTATTATGCTTATGTGGGACCCACACATGGGCTGAGAGATAGTTATTTGAACACAACATGGGGAATCAGAAAAGTGTGATTCGGGGTGTACTTTTCACCACACTTATTCTTTGTATGCTACACAAATAATTTGATGTGTTAGTTTGGGTAGACTAGAGAAATAAATTTATAAGCACATATATGTATAGAAGAGGTTTATATAAAGGGTAAATATTCATTAAGAAGTCATCCCAAGTCAGTCCAGCCACAGGTCATAAGTCTGATACCAATCTATAGAGTCCTCTTCAGACTCACAAAATACATGCAATGAAGTCAAATACAGGACGATCATAAGTCAGTCGTAGAAAGTCTTTGAATCCAGTGGCAGTATAAGCATCTCAGTGCTAGCAGGGATCTCTCTATGGCTTCCCTGGCTTCAGAGGTCTCTTTGCATCCATGTGGCTTGTTGACTCAGGGCATTAGGGTAGTTCCATATGTCTTGTCACCTGCAATATCTTCCAGGGAAGTAGCAGAGAGAGAGGGAGGTGCCTCCTGTTTCAAAGGAGGAAGTACCGAATTTCCCAGAATTCACAGGAGAAGGCCATGTCCACACAGAGTCCTCATTGGCTATGATCTGATTGATGGACTAGACTCCATCCTTACATGCTTAATCCTTAAACTGACAACTATATAACTACCACATTTGAGAAGCTAGCCTATCTGAAGAACATTACATTTGGATTGGAGGAAGGGTTATTAACCATCTGTAGTATATAGTTAACACAACCTTGCTTGCTGAAAGTGAAAAAGACTTGAAGCATTTGCTGGTGAAAATCAGACTGCAGCCTTTGATATGGATTGGATTTTCAATGTAAAGAAAATCAAAATCATTATAATTGGACCAATGGGTAAGTAATGTCATGAGAAAAGGAAAAAAATAATGAAACTGCAGTGATGCCCCCCCAAAAAAGAAAAAAAATAATGAAACTAGCAAAGATTTCATTTACTTAGCACCACAATCAATGGTCTTTTTTACCTCCATCAAATCCATTTCCTTGACAGTGTTCCTCTTCTCAATGATCTTCTACTTTACTAAGCATGATGTTCTTTTCCTGGAATTAGTCTCTCCTGATGTGCCAGAAGTTTGTGAGATAACCCTTGCTTCTAAAGAGTGGCATTATGACTGTACTTGGTGTATTTGTTTGCACTTTTGACAGTGTGTAGTACTTTTCAATAACCATTACTTACACAGTAATTTAAATGCAACAATTCTTCCTCAGACTTCCTTGTTCATTGACCAACTTTCGAAAGCAAATGAGATGATTGACATATGATAGTTTGGGTCAGGTCTTCAGAGTGACATCCTTGCTCTTTCCCTCTTGTGCAGAGGTCTTGTGCAACAGATTTGCTCACTGCATTGCAATTTTCTCCCATAAAAATCAGAGTCTGGGAAACCCTATTGGGGAATTTTACTCTATTATATAGGGTTACTCTAAGAAGAGGGCTTTGTCTTCCATTGACTTCCATTGGCTTGCAGCCATCTTGACAAGTGCCTCAGAATGAAACCAACGTGGAGGAAGGCAGAATAAAGAAATGAGATGTAAGAAGAACCAGACACTGCATGGTGACTCAATGACTTTAGGAAAACTGAGTCTCTGCCTTCAAAGAGTTGGTTACTGTGAATTAAGCTCAAGGGATGCTGTCAGAAACAGAAGGTGAAGGTTAAATTGGAAACTGGAGAATCTAAAGTGTACATCACCATGGTTCAATCCATGAATGGTGCAGAATTGGGCAGCATCATGTTCCATTTTGCCTATGTTCACCTTGAATTGAGAGCTAACTCAAAGGCAGCTAATGACAGCAAAGCTTTGGTGGGGAAGCAAGCCAGCCTCATTTCTTGAAATAAAAGAGGGAGGAGAAGAAATACATCTGTAAAGTAGCTTTTAATATGTGCAGGCCAACCAGCTTTGATGGTAAGGCATCGTGGAACACATATATTCCACAAGGTATCCAAAATCAGAGTTTATGGCTCCTAGGAGAAGACAGTTATAATTCAGAGCTGTTAACAAAAATAATAGAACTGGGGCCCTGAGGAGCTTTTCTTAGAATGCCTACACATATTCCTCCTAACCTAATTTAAGCAATGTCATGAGTCAGAACAGATCCTCATCAAGTCTGTCATGCTTGTCATAACATGGCATTTGAATAGAAGACATCCCTTCCCAAGAGAAATTCTTGCTATGGAACTGTGTTATTTAATGGGGTTTAAAAATTCTCTACGTTTCAGGGCCTGTTTGTATGAATTTACATTGGAAAATGCATCTGTTGGCTGAGTTCCACTTAAAGGGCAACAAGCTTTCCCCAGGCAAAGATTGGGAGGGTCAGGCGTTTCAGCTGTAATTAGCCAGTGATGACAATGGAGGGTAGCAGAGAAAGACGGCAGGGAGACAGAAACTTTCTGGTTTGAATTATGAATTTCAAATATGTTTTAAAGCTACATTTTAATTCTGAATTGCCTCCAGAATGACCCTGCAACTCTCCCTACCAAATTGAGTCAATTCCGTCACCTAGAGACACTATCGGGCAGAGAAGACATGCCCCTTTGAGGTGCTGAAGCTGTAATTCTTTGTAGGAGCAGAAAGTCTCATTTTCCTCCCACAGAGCACCAGAAGGTTTGGACAACTGACCTTGTGATTAGTAAACTAAATTTTAACCCATTGTGCCACCAGAGCTCCTCTACTGGGCATTTTTAGTGCCTATGTCTCTGTACTTGCCATTCTGCCCATATAACATACTCTTATATTCCACTCTCTCTTGGACATGAAGAGCTTTCCCCACTCTGTCGTCTCAATATTAATCATAAAAATACTCATTCTGAGTGTTGGTGTGCATAGGGTGTTTGTCCACATTTTACTGCTCTTCTCTGGGAGGTACCTGTAATTCCTGACTGTTACAAATTAGCACTTGGCTGCTCAATGAAAGGTTGGAGGGTTGAGTTTACTAGAGATACCTCAGAAGAAAGACCTGGTAATTTCTTTCTCCCAAACATCAGCCATTGAAAATTGGATGAATTGTGGCTTTATTCTGAAACATGAGTTTGCCAAGAGTCTGTGTCACTGAGACTTCAAGGTACTTAGAACTAGAATGGTACCTATTTGTTCCTCCCTGGTTATTAAAACGATTTTTTGTAAGTCATGGTGTTACTCCTCTGGTTGAATTAAGGCAGACAAGTCATGAAACTTCAGCCATCAGTTATTAGTGCAACTTGAAATGGCTCAAAGATAATGTTCCAGAATATTTTCTCTTAAAAAGTTTGCAAGCGGTTCTAGAACATTTTCTCTTGAACTTTTAGAGACATGGTCTTCTGTCATAACGAGAATGAAGTTCTAATGCATGTTACAACATCAATGAGCCTTGACTACTTTATGTTGAGAGAAATAAGTTAGACATAGTAAGAGTAATATGGCATGATCTTTTTTAGGATAGTTTTAAAATTGTAAATTAGGTGGAAGTTTCATATTTAAGATGATCAACTTTTCATTTAATAGCCAAACTACTAATCAAACCCTCCAGTCATCTACCTGCAACAATTCCCTGACCCCCAACTCCTCACCTCACGGACCACCATCCTCCATTTCACCCAAATTAACACCGGTCAACAGTCCAGCCCTTTGCCTTTTCCCCACTACTACTCTCTTCTATTGTTCAATTCCTCTCCACTGCCATCAAGTCAATATATGACCACATGACAGTAGAGCTGTGAGCTTCTAGGGCTGTAATTCTTTACAGGAGTAGGAAACCTCATCTTTCTCCAAGGAGAGCTGGTGGTTTCGTACTGCCAACCTTGCAGTTGGCAGCCAATTTGTAATGCTGCCAGGCTTCCTTGCCAACCTCTGAGGTCTTTTCCCTACGGTATGAGAGTCTTTATCTTTTCCTCATCCCCTGCACCCATGCCTGATTTTATTTCTGTTGCCTTATATATTAGTTGACCTTTTGTGATTGCCTAATTTCACTTGGTTTAATGTCCTATAGACTCATCCATGGTATGAGGAGTTTCCCAGAATCAAGGTTTTTTTTTTTGCACTATGTAGCATTCCATTGTGAGTGTTGTTGAGTGTAAACTCAAGTTACTTTATCTATTTTCCTACCTATGGGCATTTAGGTGGTTTCTTTTGCTGCTATGAATAGTCCCACAATGCACAAGGCGTACATAGAGTTATTGTGTGTGTTTTATTTCTCAGGTATATACCAGGTAGAGAATTGCTATCCAATGTGGTATTTCAATTCTGAACTTAAAAAACACACAACAGTTTCACTGACATATATTTCATGTACCAGATAATGGTTTGAATATATTAAAAGTTATGCAATTATCACCATAATAAATTTTAGACCTTTTTCCCCCATTTTTGTTCTCATTGTTATTAGCTTTCCATTTTCCCCTAAACTTCCCCTGCCATAACTCTAAGAAGCTATTAATCTAGCTGCTTCCTTGTAGATTTACCTATGTTGGATTCATATAATGAAGAGCATACCAAAACCAAAACAACAACAATACCCCACCAAAAACCAACAACAGAACAAAACAGACGCAGAATTAGAAAGCAGAAAATAAAAACTACTCCCATAAAGAGGTATTGTCTCAAAACCCCACAGGAGCAGTTCTATGCTCTCAAATAGGGGCACTATGACTTAGAATTCATTCGATGGCCCTGAGAGGATAAATTAAAAATGGGTATAAAGGGAAAACAAATGATTAAGATGTCAAAATTTTATCTAACAACATTTGCATTAATTCACCGTCTGATGCTCTCTGCCTGATGCTAAGGCTGTGCACATGCCTGTGTAATGGTCTGGGGGAACTCAATGGAGGCTTAATCCTCACGGGTAGTCTGCTAATGGATTTTAGACCTTCATTGTCACCATATCCCTCTTCAAAGTGGGTGGTCAGAATGTAACCTGTAATATGATCTCCTTCTCTGATTTTGGATTAGATTAGTTACAATTCTTGGATTATACAAATTAGTGTACTCTTCTGTGTGGGTTTAGCTGACATCTCACCTAGATGGCTGCTTGTTTTAGAGAAGCTTTTAAAGCCTCAGACACTATTTCTGCTAGGTGGGTACCATCTGATTTCTTCATCACACTTTGCTATAGCACCCATATCTTCATTGTTCCCATCTTGTGGGTAAGTAGGCATTATCTATTTTATATGAACTACTGAGATTAGGCGAAAAGAGATCAAATTTTATCAGGAGTAACTAGAGGGGGAAATGGGACATCCTTGATTAGAGAGCACTGAACTTCAGCTTGGCTCAATCAGTGAATAGTTTCTGGAAATAGTAGTAGCAGCCTAGTCAATATATGAATGCCTCTGAATTCTATATATAAAAATATTTGCTAATGTTTTGTTATGCATGTTTTACAGCAATAGAAATCTGCCTAAAGAAAGTTAAAAGAGGAAGACAACGGTTGAAGGAGAACCCCATCTTCCATAGACATCTAGCTTGGAGCAAGGACTAAAATTAGCTCCTCTGCCTTTGGAGAAAAACCTAAGACCCAGTGCACACACATTTCCTAAACAGATGTTGAATTTCCTAAGAAGCTCATGGTATTAAAGTAATTTCTATGTACAAGAGTATACATCATTACCTAATTCACTTTGTGTCTTCACACCAAAATGTAATAGCCTAAATACTGGGTTCAGACTGATCTAAAAATTATAATACCGTATACACTCAAGTATAAGCTGATCTGAATATCAGCTAAGACACCTAATTTTACCACAAAAGCTGCATTAAAAATTTTCCAAAAAACTCAGCTTATACATGAGTTTATATATAGTACTAATGATTGATAATGAATGATGGACAATAAAGATGGAATCTTTAATTAGAAGCCTCTTGGTCTTAGTAGAATTAAATTTTTTCCAGCCTGGTTTTGGATGTTGTCGAGTGGGCCCATAACTCTTGATTATTCCCTCCACAATAGAATAAAGTGCTGCCTGGACCTGTTCCCTCTCCAAGATCAGCTGCAGATCACACTGTCGTGATCCTTGAGGCTTTCCTTGGTTCATTTCTGAAGTAGATCCTCAGACCTCACTTCCTAATCTGTTTTAGTCTAGACCTTTACAAATAATAGATAATCTCACAGGAATTAGTTTTCTAATTGAAATGCAGAGAAGTTAGATGTCCACAGTAAGAACTATTACCGAAAGAGAGGATGAGGCTATGCATTGGGCTGCTAACCATAAGACAGCAGTTTGAAACCACCAGTCACTCCTGAGAGCAGATTGGACTTTCTACTCCCATGAAGAGTCACTGTCTCAGTCTGTCCTACAGTGTTGCTGTGTTGGTGCAGTCCTAAATGTAGTGAGTTTGTTTTTTTTTTTTTGAAATCCATGGAAAAAGATATCTACTCACAGAAAAGTAGACATTGATGCGAAACAGAAAAAAAGCCAACTTGTTTGTCAATTTTGTACCCGAATGGTCTTGGTTCCTAAATATATGTCCCCATTTGATGGCTGGCCTGGGTCAATATTCCAGTGGATTCATTATTCTTAAGGGCACAGTTTTCAAAATTTACTTACCAGTTCAGTAGCAAGAGAAAGTTACATTTCTTCATATAATGAAAAATTCGTGAACAAGATGAAACCTCTCATTAGGGACTCACCTTCCTAAATGCTAGGCTACCATATTTATCACAATCATGATGGCAGAGTATGCGTGTTTTACACAAACACTTTAGCTTTCCATGCTTTCAAAAAAAACTTCCTTTTCTTACTCACAGCGACTTGTCCCTTATACCTGCCAATCAGAAAAGCTTCTCAATGCAATTTTAGTGAAAATGCTGGCTATTCCCTCTTGTATCATCCCACACAGATATATTCAAATCTTAACCCTTGCAACCTCCAAATGGAACCATATTTGGAAATATGGTCTTTGCAGATATAATTAGCTTACAAAAAAATCTCCTGGAGTACTGTGGCCCCTCATCTCTTATTGACTGGTGCCCTAATAAGAAGGGAAAATAAAACAAAATAGACACAAGGGGGAAGATTGGCTTTTTAAAGACATAAGCCTTGGAATGATGCTGAAGCAAGCCAAGAAATGTCTGTGGCTCCTGAAGCTGGGAAAGATCAGGAAGGATGTTTTTTTTCTAGAAAGTTTGGTGGAAACAGGGTCCTGCAGACACCTTATTTTCAGACATCAACCTTTTAGAACTATGAAAGAATAAATTTCTATAGTTTTAAACCACATAATTTGTGGCACTTTTTTATGTCAGCCCCAAGCAACTGATATGTCTGCATCCCTCTGGATGAGGGCACAGTTGAGTGGAAGACAAGGAAGAAGCCTTCCTCTGGTTCTTTTCATATCTGGGTAACTGCAGGCATCAGGGAGCAGTTGGCACCTTTGTAACCAGGTGTCCTGAGATCCTCTCTGCATCCTTTACTCAGTGTCACATGTTACATGGAGGTAAGCGTTTGTTTTTTGAAAAAAGATGGTTTGGTCAATAACTTCAGGGGACTAACATTGACATTTTTAAACTACTAACCCTAAGATAGGGGCTATTGTCAGCCGTCTAGGCATATGACAATCGTACAGGAGTTTGACCAGAAGAACAGATGCATAACCAGTCAGCCTTCATGTAGTTCCCATGGTATTTAAACATTTAGACAGACAGAGTCTTTGGCCTTGAGAAGTGATTTATAAGCATAAGTAATTTCACCTAAGGTAATTTCCAGAAGAAATACCTGTGGAAGACACATGCATAAAATTTTTTTCTCTGGAAATATTGACCACAAAATATATACCCAGGTAGGAAGCATTGTCAAAATTGAAGAAATACTCAACCCACTCTGATTTGAGCACACGGGCAACTTTGGGGCTCAAATCTCTAGGATATGAGATACCTACTAGCTGTGTCCAAGTGATCCACTGTCCCCCAAACTTAGTCTTCTCCATCTCTCAGCCTGCTGTGTTCTACATTGACTTTAGTTTTGCTCACGTCTTATCCACATAGTGGCTCCTGAGAGGTTCAGGGTCCTACTTCTTTTTTGTTGTTGTCTTTGTGTACCACCGAGTAAGGTTCTGACCCATAGAAATTTCTGTACACAACAGAATAAAACCTTGCTGGTCCCCAGGATTGTTCTTAAGCTCATTATTGCAGCCACTGTGCTAATCTTGAGAGCCTTCCTCTATTTTGCTGTCCCTCTATTTTTCAAAGCATGATGCCCTTCTCCAGGGATTAGTCTTGCCTGACAACACGTTCAAAGCATATGAGATGAAATCTCACCATTCTTGCCTCTAAGTAGCATCCTGATTGTACCTCTTCCAAGACAGATTTGTTTGTCCCTCTAGAAATGTATGGTACTTTCAACGTGCTTCCCCAGAACCGCAATTCAAATGAACTGACTTTTTCAGTCTTCCTTTTTGAATACCCCACTTTTACTTGCATAGGAGGGAGACGATTGAAAATTTGTTTGCATCAGGCACACCATAATCCTTGACTAACAACTTAGAAATTCACTCACCCTGGCAAGCACACCATTTAATGAGATCCAACTAAGTACGCTCTCTAGAGCCCAGGGCTGTGGATGCTAGGAGAGAAAATGGGTCTAAGTGAGTCTTAACACAGGGGCAGGCCTCCCCTGGCCCTGTTTTTGCCCTTTCCTCAGTTTTGCCTGCTGGCGTCTCTCCTTTCTAGTCTCTCACTGCCTCTTTTTGTCCTTGACTGTCCCATCTGGAATTCACCATCAGTGGCACTCATGCGAACTCAGGCAAGGGAGCACTGAGAGTGTGGAGGCTGCTTTTGCTTCGGTGCCCACTAACACCCGTAGCTTGGCTCCAGTAGAGGTACAGAACTCATCTGCTTGATGAGCTTTAGACCATTTACTTGAGCATTAGATTCTTGGGGGTTACCCCATCGTATATGCTCTTTGATATTAAGATTTCTGAATCATTAAACAAGCCATCTCACTGCCCTGCACCTGATTCATAAACTTGCCAAACCCTCAGATACAAACATTATTTTAGCTAGTCATGTTGCTCAATGACAAAGCAAAAAAATTTTTTTGCCTTGAATCAAGACATCAGACAAGATTTATTTCTGGTTGAACCATCAACTGAAAGTTCATGCCAAGTTATTAATCTGGTCATCTCATGCAGTTCAACACCTAAAGTCTTTTACTCTCAGTTGATACCAAGGAAATCAGGATATTTTATTAAATTGACTGGGATGGTTCTATATGCATCTCCTTATCTGGAGAAGTTAATTTGGGGATCCTACTCAGAGCTACTGTTGGTTCAAAGATGATGGCATTATAAAAAACAAAAACAAAACACACTTGTGCTGGGTGAAATGGAGCTTTTTTTTTTTTTTCATAGTAGGCATTTTTCCCACTAGGTGAGCATTCAGCAATTCTCTCTGAGTTAGTGCATCCACTGGTGATGTCAGGCAAGGTACTCTCTGGTCACAGTGGATGTTTCATAAAATAAGTTTCACTTGAACCTCATTTTTTGTGATGGCTGATTTACAAAAATAGTGTGCAGTTGTGAAATTTTGTTTTCTGCTTAGGAAAAGTGCCACAGACACTGTTGTGATGTTGAACACAGCTTATAAGAACAGCGCAATGGGAAAAACTCAAGTGTATGATGTTTTCTCATTTCAAAAAAAAGAAAAATGTTGATTGGTGACAAACCTTGGTCTGGATGTCTACCAACTTCATAAGTGTCTGAAAATATCAAACTCATTTGGAGTTTGTTCCACCAGGTCTGACTGCTAATTCAAATTTCTATTTAGAGATTCTGAAAAAAAATTGCCTATCATTGTGCAACACAACAGGCCTGGTTTATGACACATGGGGGATTGATTTTTCCACCCTGATGATATACCTACTCACACAGCCATGTCAGTACACCAGTTTTTGGCAAAAATCAGCATGCCTCTGCTGCTGCATGCACCTTGCTCACCTGATTTTTCTCTGTGCAACTTCTTTTTGTTTCCAAAAATGAATATGGACTAGAAGGACAGCGACTTGATGACATAGAAGAGGTGAAGGATAAAAAACAAGAGAGGTGGTCTCAACTATCCCAATGCCAGGGAAGCCAGCCCCTATAAATAATCATGGGTCTGGTAGGCACAATTGTATGGCTATAACATATAAAGATTATAGTAAAGTCAAAGAAGGTAGGAGAGAGAGTAAAATGAAGGAGTTAGGCACATTTCAAGTTCACATGTTCACCTTATCCCTTCTTGGTGTTCCACATGGGAATGTGGGAGGTGGAGAAGACAGGAGAGAGGGGGGCCCAAGGGGGAAGAAGGAAGGAAAGAGAGGGAAGGAAGGGAGCCTGGAGGAGGGTCTTTATTGTTTGGGGGGCTTTTATAGGTAGCCATTAGTCATGCATATTCAGGAGTTACATATGCCAAAGGTGGGTAGTAATCATAGTAAAGTCCCTAAGCTCACAGGTGAGGAAACCTAATACATGCATTGGGGGTGGGGGCAATGAACTGGGATGGGTGCCTCAGAGTGAGGAAATAATCATGGAATGTCACCCTCTAAAGGGAGACAGAACGAACCCTGTGCTCACTTTAAGGTAGCATAGCTATTAGAGGAGAATCCATGGGGATGACATTAAAAGCTGGAAAATGTGCTTGGACATTATCTCTCATTCAGATTTTTAGATTTCTTCTGTTATACATTAGGGAATATAGTCCTGGTTATATTTCCCTCAGTGTTAGTTTCCCACATCCAAACAGGCGAGTTTCAAAAATGTTTTCAACAATAGAGGAAAGAACTAGGAGGCAAAGGACATTTACAGAGGTCTATACATACATATATTTATGCATAATGATAAGGCAGTAGATGTATGCACACATATTTATATGCTAAGTATTGAGGTAGCGGTACTCCCCCAATGCAAGAATTTTGTTCTAGTAACCTGGCATTCTGTGATGCTCATCTTCCCAACACGATCACTGAAGACAGAATGGCACATAAAAATGTGGTGATGAAAGCTGATGGTGTCCAGCTATCAAAGGTTATAGCATCTGGGGTCTTAAAGGCTTGGAGATTAAGAAGCAGCCACCGAGCTTAGAAGCAACAAAGTCCACAGGGCAGAAGCCAAATCAGCCTGTGTGATCATGTTGATGAGATAAGCCTGTGTCGATGAGCTAAGGGATCAGGCATCAAAAACCCAGAAGAAAAAATCATGTTAATGTAAATGATAGGGCATGTGGATTGGAGACCCAAATCCAATCTGTAGACAATTGCACTTTCCTTCACAGAAGGGTCACAAGGAAGAGATGAGCCAGTCAGGGTGCAGCATAGTTCTGATGAAGCATATAACTTTCCTCTAGTTCTTTAATGTTTCTCCCATGATCATGACCCCAATTCTACCTTAAAAATATGG
This sequence comes from Nesogale talazaci, assembly GCA_004026705.1. NCBI lineage: Eukaryota > Metazoa > Chordata > Mammalia > Afrosoricida > Tenrecidae > Nesogale > Nesogale talazaci. The sequence continues at coordinate 9,203 of PVJH01014962.1, read as the reverse complement.
CTAGAACTATACTTACCTGACAGGGAAGATACCATAATCAAGAAGGTGGGTTTCCGGGGTGAGACTCATCTGTTGCACTCCGGATGTGCCAATTCCTATGATTTCTCCAAACGTGGGAAAATTGACTGCTTAATAATTTGTGATATTAGGGGACTGTGTTCACATTTTTCCCAAAGAAAAAGAGATAAGTAATTCTAAAAAAATCTGGGTAGGTACAAGAGAATGTACAATGGTACAAATAAGAGCTGGAAACACAGGAAATAAAGGAAAGATAAACCCCTTAGGACAGATAATGAGAGTAGTAATACTAGGCAGGGAAGGGAAAAGAGGACGGGTAGAGAGAAGGGAATTGATCACAATGATCTACATATAACCCCCTCCCAGGGGGATGGATAATAGAAAAGTGAGTGAAGGGAGGCATCAGACAGTGTAAGTGTAAGACAGTGGAAAAAAATCTATAAATTATCAAAGGTTCCCGGGGGCAGGGATGGTAGCAGAGACGGAATAAAATGAGGAGCTGATACCATGGGCTCAAGTAGAAAGAAAATATTTTGAAAATGATGATGATAACATATATACAAATGTGCTTGACACATGGATATATGTATAGATTGTGATAACAGTTGTATGAGCCTCTGATAAAATGATAAAAAAGGGAAAAAAGAAAAATGTTTCCAAGAGTGGAATCACAGATTTGACAAATACGTATGAAGTGCATTGAAGAATGCTTTGAAAATAAGAAAAAAATTTTGTATGAAAATTTAAATACACAGCTTTGGGAAAAAAAATCCACTTTCTTTTTGGTTGGGTAGTAACCCCCTCGTATGATTATGCTTCAGAAGTGGTTGGAAACTGGGATGATTTTGGTCCCTGGGAGCCTTTGGAAGTGTTCAAAGATATGGGCTGTCACAAATGAGGGGTTGCTACTCTTCTATAGTGAGGTAGGGATACTGCAAATATCTGATAATATGTTTAGGACAACCTGTACACCAAACAATTATCAGGTCTCCTAATGGACAGAGATTTAGAAACAAAGCAAGGGCATACTTCAGCTAAAGATGATACCTGGGCACGTTAACTTTCTATCATGTTGAGTATTTTCTTAGGCTCCTAAAGGATCCTGTCTTTGGTAGAGACCATTGATGAAGAACTTAAGCCCTTTCCTCTGCTAGAATAATTTATAGGATTCCACTCCTGAATCCCAGAGCACCTCTCCCTAATCTCTCCCGTGTCATGAGAATCTTGTGACTGCAATATAAAGCAATTTGGGGAATAAGAGCAAAACACCCTGAGCCACAAAGAAAGACAGTTCCCTTTAAGTGGTTCCAGGTCACTGGTTCAAGCTACTATACTAATTCCACCAAAGGACAAATAATGCTTGATTAAAACTTCAAGATTCCAAGAAAACTGGAGAATTCAATCTTTCTTGTAGATTTCTACTATCATTCGTTCTATATGTGGATCAGCAGGCAAACATTTTATGTTAAGTTTGAATCTATACTCTTTATGTTTTGGATCTTCACTTTTAGGGATTGAATGAGAGAGATCAAAGAAAAATACATGCACTTAAATTATGGTGCTGATGACAGATATTCAAAGTATCGTGGATTGACAAAAGGCAGTAGGTTTGTCTTGGACGAAGTACAGCCAGGATGCTTCTTTGAGACAGAGAGTGAGGTTTTTGTCACACATACTTTGGACATATTAGGAGAGACCAGTCCCTCGAGAAGGACATCATGCTTGCTTGGAGTAGCAAAACCAAGGAAGACCCTTGACACAGGGACTGCTACAGCGATAGGCTTCAACAGAACAGTTTTGAGGATGGTGAAGGACCAGGTGTTGTTCTATTCCATTTTGTACATGGTCACTAGGGGCTGGATGGCCCCTAAAAACAACTCCTTATGCCACCAAAGCTGCCTGATGAAAGGTTTCATTAATACAATTATTGTTACCTCCTAGGGTCAAAGTCAATGGCTAGCTTCAGTTTTTCATGCTGCTCCCCACCACCGCCTTGAGAAAAATGTTCAACTTGAAATTCGCTGTCACAGAATTTTCCATAGTATCTGTATTGTCATGCTTTTTGGATGCCTATGTGCTGATCTTTGTGCTTTAGAAAGCATGCGTCATGTGTTCCCCAAGCTCAAGGAACTTGACATGTCTTTGAGCCCTTCTAATCTATAGGAAACAAAAACCAAGCCTATTGAGTGAGTCTCCGTGGTACATGTTCTTCTCTGACTTGGAAAATTAAAAAAAATGGATATGAAGTTAAACACATCAAATGTCTTCCAAGCTTAGCACTCAAAAAGGATTTGCCATCATGTTTCCATGAGATTATCTTTTCATAATTACTATGGATGGAGCTGTGTTCCTCCCAAGAGGTGTGCTGAATTCCTAACCTCTGGTGGCTGTGAATATGCCCTTGTTTGGTAATGGACTCTTTGAAAAGGTTATTAGCTTACACGAAGTAATCTTGCAGCAGGTAGGGTTCCCAATCCAGTATGAATGCTGAATTTATAAGAGTTGACAAAATGTGTCTGTTTGATAACAGAGACTGGAGAGGTCTGTAAGCTAAGGAATACCAAGGATTCCTGACAGTCAGTAGAAGCTGATGGAGAGTGTGAACCAGATTCTACCTCAGAAGAAACCACCCCACTTGATATCATGATTTTGAACTCTAGCATATAGTTCTGGAGGCTAACACATTCGTTCTTCTAAGTCACCCTATCTCCTGTTTTGCTGTACCATGGGGGCTTGCATGCTGCTCTGATGCTGGAACGCTGTGAACAGTATTTCAAATACCAGGAGAACCACCAATGTTGGACAAGTTTCATAGGAGCAATCTAGACTAAGACAGAAGGCATAAGGACTTATTTTATTAATACATCATTTTTGGAGGCTTGTACAGCTATAACAAGCCCCATATCAATTATATCCTTTGTACATATGTTGCCACCATCATTTTCAAAACATTTTCTTTCTGCTTCAGTCTTTGGTATCAGCTCATTTCCTTCCCTGCCCCACTCTTTGTAGGCCCCTGCTAAATTATAAATTATTTTCATGTCTTATTCCACCTTCTGTCTCCCTTCACCCATGTTGCTGTTGTTAGTTCCCCTGGGACAGAGTGAGGGTGATGGGGGACAGGGTTACCCTCATGGTATTGCTACTCCCATTACTGTTCCTAAGGGGCTTATCTGTCCTGGATTCCATTTCTTCAAGGTCTTATCTGTATCAGTGTACATGTTCTGGTTTAGCTGGATTTTTAAGGTAGAACTGGGGTTATGATAGTGGGTTGGGGGAAGCATTAAAGAATTAGAGGAGTGTTGTGTGTTTGGTTGGTGCTTTGCTGCATCATGGCTTTCCTTGTTATCCTCTGTCTACAGATGGGGGTTGGGCTTCCACTCTGTGGCAGTCATGTGCTTATGTTAATTTTATGACTGAAATGTAGGGGTGGAGTCTAGCCTGTTAATCTGGAGATAGCCATTGAGTAGCAAATGAGGCCTCTATGTGGGCATGGCTTTCTCCTGAGACTTCTGGGAAATCTCACAATATTTCCCTTGTGAAGATGAGAAGCTATCTTCCCCAGTTGTTGGGAGTTAGTTTCAGAGACGATTAATCACAGACAAGATGGCAGCATCTGAGAAGCTGGAGGAGCCTGCAGAGAGACCACACGGCTTTGCCCTGATTGAGCCAGATCTCTGAAGCTGGGGCGGCCACATAGAGACCTCTGCCAGTGATGAGTTGCTTCTGCTGTTGATGGACCCTGAGCCCTGGAAGTGAGGAGCCAGGTGGCAACCCATGCCGGGATTCTGCACCCACTGACCTGTGACTTCGTGAGTCGGAAGGAGACTTTATAGACTGATTTCGGGCATATGGGTTAATATCGGACTTATGACTTTGTACTGGACTGGATTGGGATGCCTTCTTTGTGTCACATTCCTTTTGTATATAAACCCTTTCCTTATATCTATATGTGTGTCTATGAAATTTGTTCCTCTAGTCTATCCGGACTAACACAATATACTAACACACACTCTGACACCTATTATTTGCACTGATATGTATGTATGTGTGCATATATATATGTATATACTTGAGTATAAGCTGATCCGAATACTAGCTAAGGCCCTTAGTTTTACCACAAATACTGCATTAAAAATATGCTGAAAAACTTGGCTTATACATGGGCATGTATGGCATTTGTTTTGGGTCTTCTGATGCCCGATACCTGATCCTTGTTGACACCTCATGATGACAAAGGCTGGAGTCCTTTTTCCACCTGGACTTTATTATTTCCCTGCTAGATGACCATTTGTTTAACTCCAAGCCTTTAAGATTCCGGATGCTATGTTTTTAATAGCCAGGAACTATTAGCTTTCTTCACTACATTTGCACCCATTTTGACTTCAGGGATTAGGTCAGGAAGGTGAGCACCACAGAATGTCAGGGTATTAGAACAAAACATTCTTGAGTTTAGGGAATAATTGAATAGAGGCCATCTGGCACTTTAATACTTAACATTTAAATATATGTCTTTTACCTCCTACTTCTTTCTTACATTTCCTTTGTTTCTTCTTGTCCTACTACCATGTTTGACTTTCATTCAGCCCCCAATACTTTCTCTTGGCTACATACGCAGAAGAATTTTTAAAAATTAAAAAAGTTCATCAAGGAAAACCCCATGAATATCAGTAAAATATTATCTAATATGGTACTGGAAGTTGAGTCCCTGAGGTTGAAAGGCTACTCAGAATACTGATTGGCTGCCCTAATGGATATGAGCATATCCAAATAATGTAGATGGCATAAGACCTGGTCAAGTTTTGCTGTTTCACATGTCAGGTATCAGTTAATCAGCTCTGACATGATGTCAGCTAACAACCTAAGCCCTTGGAATCGTGGCATGTTGTTATGACCCAAGCCAAAACCAAATTCACTACCACCAAGTCATTCTGACCCACAACAACCCCACAGGGCAGAGCAGAACCGGTTGCTGGCACAGGTTCCTGAGACAGATCAACAGCAAGGCTGCAGTGGGTTCATAACAAGGGGAGGATGGTGCGAGCCCAGGTTTCGCTCTCTTGTACATAGGGTTTCCTGAGTTGGAGGTGACGGATGAACTCTCACAACAATACTTGGGCTCTATTTCTTCATCAGATGGGGTTAATAATAGTTACAGCAAGAACAACAACAAAAAGGCTAACCAAAATGCTGAGAAGGATGCTACCTGTATGGTCAGGCATAGAGGAAGGGGCCTCTGAGTGATGACTGTGACCACCACCCTTCCCTGCCTCCCTGATCACCAGACATGCTGTATACTCACAGACATGCAGGGCCAAAGCCAGGTCCCACGCTTAGCCTGATGTCACTCCTTCTCACAAACCCTCCCCACCCAGGGGCTTTGCTATGACTTCACATGTGGGGGACATATAGTTGCTCACATTCTTCAGTTAACATTTGGAAACATTATTTCAATGCTTTTAAATATAGCTTCCTTGTCATATAATAGGACCCTGTAGAAGTCTCCACTTAAAGAATTTTTCTATTACCCAACTGAGTATCTAAGCAGAAGCTGCTGACTCTAGACTTTTGAAAAACCTATTACTGATGGAGTCGTTTTTCACCTCGGCAGTCCCTCATTTCCATGCCTGGCCATACTGTCAAGCAGGGGCTTTTACAACTCTCTATTCCATTCACTGATCTCTCATTTGGGATCATTTTGCCTTGAGTAAAAAAAAAATAGTATCAACATTTTTGATCCAGCCCATGCTCCTAGAAAATTTGAGCAGTTGATATCTTCCTTTTATGTTACAGTATAGTCTCATGTTTTTGAGTTGCTCAGCAACTGTGAGTTTGGAGTGTAGAGACACAGAAGTCAGAGTTTGAACTCCAGCTGTAAGTTTCTTGAGGAGCCCTCATTGCTCAGTGGTTAAGCCTTTGGCTACTATCTGAAAGCTCAGTGGGTAGGATCCTGTAACTCCCTGAAGGGGAAAGATGTGGCTGTAGGGTCTATAAAGATTACCTATGGACTTGGGCACCTCATGGGGCAGTTTTCCTTGGTCCTACAGGATTATTACTATGAGTCAGATTTGACTTACCACCAACTGGTTTGGTTTTTATGGATTTTACCACTGATTATCAGTGTAGCCCAGGGCAAGAATTTTAGCTTTACAGTGTCACAGTCTACTTACTTTTTTTTTTTTAAGGTGAGTGGTGATGTTAATAAGGCTTCTTAATAAGATTGTTGTGAGATTTATGATATTATGGTGTTGTGTATGCATTATAATTAATATAGCATCAACATTATCATTACTACTTATTATTGCTACCATACAGTTGTATTTGATTTATAGTTGGGGTTAAATTAAGCTGTTAAATGTAAAATACTAAACTAGAAGTCTGACACAAAACAAGTTTATAGCTATCAAGAATAATCAAATTTAAAGGAATTGAAACACAAGATTGATTTGGAGTAATTATTCTGTATGCCATTAGAAATTCATCCCAATTCCTAAATTCACAAAAAGCAAATGGGCTGAAATAGGACTGTACAGTGAGGCTTATAAAAATGAGGGAGAATAGAATATTACCGATTGGCTAATCTTTAAAAAAGTTATTAATAAATAGTTCTATTGGGTACTCTTACAACTCTTCTAACAATCCATACATCAATTGTATCAAGCATATTTGTACATATGTTGCCACTATCAATTTCAAAACATTTTCTTTCTACTCGAGCCCTTGGTACCAGTTCTCCCCACTCCTGCCTTTTCATATCTTACACCATCCGCTGCTTCCCTCACCCGTTTCTGTTGTTTACCCTCCTGGTGTGGTGGGTTATACATCCATCATTGTAGCTGGTTATCCATTTCTGCATCTTCCCCTACTCTTATGGTATTGCTACTCCTATTACTGTTCCTGATGGTTGGGGGTGGGGTGGGGTGTAATATATCCTGAATTTCATGTGTCAAGCACTTTTATCTGTACAGGTATATAAGCTCCTGTCTAGCTGGGGTTGTAAGGTAGAACTGGGGTCATGATAGGGCACAAGGAAGCATTAAAGAACTAGAGGTATGTTGTGCTTTGTCAGTGCTATATTGCAATGACTCCTCCCTTCCTTGTGAAACTTTTGTGAAGAGATGTCCAATTGCCTACAAATGGGCTTTGAGTCTCCACTCCAACCCCACTTGTTTGTATTGGTATGATTGATTTGGGTCTTTTGATGCTCAACAACTGATCCTGTTGATACCTCATGATCACACAAGTAGGCATGCTTCTTCCATGTGGGTTTTGTTGCTTCCCTGCTAGATGGCTGCTTTTTAAACTTCAAACCTTAAGACCCGAGAATAGTGGGAACCATCAGTTTCTGTCACATTTGTTTATGCACCCATTTTATTTTCAGCGATCATGTCAAGAAGGTGAATGTCACAGCATGCCAGGTTATTAGAAAAAAGCGTTCTTGCATTGAAGGAATAGTTGATTAGAGCCTCACTGTCTGCTTGCTTAGTACTTAACATATAAATATATTTATAAATCGCTATCACTATATATTAATATATTTACATATGTACATGACTATATTTGTATCTTTATGATGTCTCTTGCCTCCTAGTTCTTTCTTCCATTTTCTTTTACTTTCTTCTGGCCCTCCTATCATGTTTGACCTTCATTCAGCTCCCAATAATTTTTATTGGATACATTGCTCTTGATTGAACTCCCTTCACCAGGTGTTCCATACCCTTCCTGCCATCTATTCTGATCTCTTGTTCCCTTGCCCCTAGTTGTTTTGTTCCCTCTCTCCCTTTTCCTGCCCCTCCCTCTGCCCCCCAGAACCATCATTCCCATTGATTTCTCTTCAGGATTGTTTATTTTGCATATCTTATGTAGATAGACATAAAGAAGAAGGAGGACCGGGTTGGGGGGGAGGGGGAGAGGAATAGGAAGAGGAGGAGGAGGAGGAGGAGGAGGAGGAGAAAGGACCTATAAATAGTTTCAGGTCTGTCTGCTGGCGCTTAGTATGTTTTCCAATCACTTCCAATGAAGTGCCAAACCTGACCTCGAGTCTGAAGTCTATTTTTGGGACTTTCTTGAGGACTTCATTGTTTTGCTTCCTTTTCTGTGCTCCCTTTGGGTTTTGTTACAGTGTGGTCATACTGGGCGCAAATTCCTCACTCTGTCTCCAATGCTGTGTTGGCTACTTTGAGCAGGAGCACTGTCCTTCAGCCTTGATGAGCCAGGATGTAGTTTACTCTCTCCTCCTCTCTCTCCGTGCCTCCCACCTGCCCCACCCCCACACGTCTCTTTCAGTTTGCTCCTGTGTGGTCTGGGCAGACTCCCAGGGCATAATTTTCAGTGCTTTTCTCTGTAGTACAATCTTCTGGAGAGAGGATGGATGTAGCCGGGATTAGGGCTGCCTCTGAAGACCTCTCTGTTAGTTCTCTGCTTCATTCCAGTATGTTGCCCTCAAGGTTTGGAGCACCACGTTGAGGTCTGGTCCCTCTCTCCCTTTTCTGTAGAGACATAAACAATACCCTCCCCATGGGTGGATTAGTCCACTGGCAAATCTTTACAAACTGAGTCCCGTGCTTCACTGAGGTCAGCTGGGAACAGGCCTTTTGCCTACAGCCATGATCCCTGTACAAAGTTAAATTAAATGAGCCTGATAAAACAGGAAATAAAATATTAACAATTTGGAAAAAAACTTCTGAAAAGATTTACTCAGGAGTTTATGGTTCATATTTGGTTTTGAGTGTAAGAAATTCCTAGAATCAAAGTAAAATGTCTGGTATTAATTTTTTTGACCCCCAAATTGCCTAAAGTTATTATTCATATTCCTTCTTGAAGGGTTTTGTGGTAGTTACACAATTTCTGATCAACTTGAAGATATGTAAAAGTGTAGGGTTGGTATTCAACCTGTTAATCAGCTCACAGCCATTGGATGCATGTGGGTGTGACCTGCCGCCCCCCTGCTCACCCCCTTGCTGTCACCTTTCCTACTTGCTGACTGGAAGAGGTGCTGGAGTCCTGGCGTGTTTCATCCAACCTTGGATCGACATGATTCTGCACCCACTGACCTGTGATCTTCCTGCATTCTGCATCATTCCCTGGGGCTGTGTGAGTATAAAGAGGATCTTATGGACTGAACTGGATTTATGCATTGGGATGTTTCCTTCTTGATATAAAGCTCTTTCTTACACACATATCTC
>PVJH01014961.1:0-55206 GCA_004026705.1 Nesogale talazaci | reverse complement strand
CTCATTGTGTTGACTGTGGAAATGGCGACTGAGTAAGACATACCAGAGGGACTCCCCAAAAATCAGCCCAGGAGAGTTAATTAGAGGGAAATTCAACACTGCCGAATAGCAGGAGGAGCATCATAAAGATAAACAGGCACAGATCCATAAGGTTTGGAGGGACTGGGGACATTTGCCTTACCACTGTGGAGGCCAGCTAAGGTTTGACTTTAACCTCGCTACTGTCTCAGTCATAGCCAGGAAACTTTGTAGGGACCACCAGAGCTTTATGTCAGCCAGCCAGAGCTTGCCACCACCTCAAGGCAAGGATTCAACCCTGGCAGCCCCATAGTCAGGGACCGAGGCTCAGCTATATTGTTACTTTTGTTTCCCTCTCTTCTCTCTATTCCCCCACAGTGTCAGTGGGCTTAGCTTTGAGGGATTTTTTTTCTCTTTGCCTCTTCCATTTTCTCTCACATGCCACTGCCTACCTCCAGACCACCACCCCCTCTTAGCCAAGGGAATTTACAACTCCATTAGACACAGCTGAGAGCGCTCCACCCTGTTCAGCAGAGCCTGTGACTGGAGAAAGTCACCCCGCTCTCCACCAGGAGATATCCTGCCCAACTTTTCCACAGGGAATTCTTGCCTGTGTGGCTGGGGAGCTCCTATCTGTCTTCTCTAGTCTCACGTGACTGAGGGAACTTCTTTCCATCTGTGTTAGTGCTTCACACAGTCTAAGGCAGGTCGGCCAACACCCGCCAAAGTTCAACACTGCTGTGGGAACCTTTGCCCAACTTCCACGGCGATCTACCTGACCAGGGAAAATCTGCCCAACATTCATGGTGCTCTACACCAAAGCAGTCAACCTACCAGCCTTCTGTGACACTCGCGTTGTAGCGGGCACGCCCACATGCTCTCTGTGGTTCCACAAGTTGCTGTGGGCCACACCATCACGGCATCTTACCAGATCACGCAGTATAGCACCATCCTTGTGGATCCACAACAATCCAACCAGTGTTCCCTGAAAGGGAGAGCTAACTTACCATGCAAATAACAGAATACTGGTTGACAGGGGAAAAAAAAGTGAAACCACAGGAGAATAAAGTTGTAGGCCAATTCCATAGTGAAATTTGTTGCAGGCATTTTGAAGAAGCATTCCTAGCATCTCCCTGAGAGATGCAGTGCTCTTCACTGGCTCCTCTAAAACAATGCAATGCAAACAGCAAAAAACCCCAACAAGCTCAACATAAAAACAGAAGAAACAAAAGGCAATGACAGAAGATGTCCTGAACTAATGACATGCATAGAAGAAGCACACATTGATCTGCCACAGAAAGAAATTCAGAATGCTTTGGAGTCCAACAGGATATGAGGGAAACAAGACAGACAAAGGATGAAATAATAGAAGAGATAAAGTCCCTACACCAAAGAAAAATACAAGAACTTAGGGACAAGATAACAAAACCAGTAGCAGACCCAAGGACTTCACGAATCAACTAGAGGAAGCAGAGGACCACACGTGTGACCTATAGGACAGCCAAGCAGACTTCAATACATCCTAACAAAAATCTAATAAGATTATCAGAGAAGCTGAAGAAAACCGAAACACTATATCTGATGCTATAAAGAGGAACAACATCAGAAAAATTGGACTAACAGTGGAAGACACAACAAAGAAGTCATCTGCAACAGGCTGAGCCATGGTGGTGTAGTGGTTGTGCGCGGGACTGCGGCTCATTGGGTTGGAGGTTCAAATCCAGCAGCAAGGCTGGGCCTTCTACTCCCAGCACCAGAGGGCAGTGATGCTCCCTTCCCCCCAAAAGAAGTCATCTGCAACAATAGTGAGAGAATTCTTGGAGGAAAATGTACTCAGTTTAATGAATGAAAACCAGCCAACCATTCAGGAGGCTGAAAGAACACCACCTAGACTGACTCCCAAGAAGTTACCAAGGCACATAATAGTTAAACTATACAACGAGGCAAAGAGGAAAATCATGAGAGCAGTTAGAGAAAAACAAGTAATCACATATAAAGTTTCCCAAATAAGAATGCACTAAGATCCATCAGCAGACACTATGAAAAAAAAGGAGAGTGGAGTAACATATTCCAAAAATTGAAAGAAAATAATGTAAACCCAAGAATACACTACCCAGTCAACTTATCTATCAAGATAGATAGAGAAGAAAGAGTCTTCCTGGGCAAGAAAAAACTCAAAGAATACATTAGAAGAAACCCAGCCCTACAAAAGATCCTTACCAACCCAGTATAGGCAGAAGAACAGCACTCACCAAACATAAATAAGAGACCACCACATAGAAAAATTTTACCCAGAGGGCAAAAATGTGAAAATAGCCCCTAAGATAACATTGGCTTAAGGGTGGAAAGACGTCAAGTATGATACAAACATGCACACACACATACATACATACACACAATCCATTGATAAAAAAGAGCGGTAGGAAAACATCCAACACAAAAGGCATAAGAGTCCACAGATGAACACAATAACCCTGAATAACAGTAGACTGAAGTCAGGCATTAAAAGACTGCAGCTAGCAGACTGGCTTAGAAAACACGACCCATCAGTCTGCCTATAGGAGAGGTAGCTCAAGAATACAGACAAAAATGGGCTGAGAATCAAAGGCTGGAAGAAGGGACACCAAGCAAACAGCAATTAAAAAAACAGGAAGGGTTGCAAGCATAATCTCAGATAAAATTGACCTCACAGTGCAAACCATAAAAAGAGATAAGGAGGGACACTATATAATACTCAAAGGAATGATAGACAAAGAACCACCAAGCAGTTTAAACATATAGTCCCCAAATAACAGACCTGCTGAATACTCCAAAACATGAAGAAAAAAAAATCACAGCCTCAACAATTATTGTGGGTGACTTAAATACATTGCTCTCTGAGAAATACACAGCACAAGGGAATAAACTCAACAAGGAGAGTAGAGCCCTAAATATTTCAATTAGACCATTTGATCTGATAGATATTTACAGAGCTTTTTATCCAAATACAAAAAAGTTCACATTTTCTTCAAGCACACATGACACATATTTGAAAATAGACCACATTCTGGGGTACAAGGTGAATCTACATAAATTTAAGCACTTTGATATCATACAGACCTCTCTCTGACCACTGTGCCATAATGCTGGAAATCAACAAAAGGAAGATGAAGAAAACAAGATCAAACAATTGGAGGATGAATAACTCTCTATTGCAAAAGGAGTGCATCCTGGCCCAGATCAGAGATGAAATTAAAACATTTCTAGAAACCAACAAGAATGAAAACATAACATACCAAAACGTCTGGAACACAGAAAAGGTAGCTATCAGAAGAAGTTTCATAGCATTACATACATATGTGAAAAAGGAAGAGACTCATGATTGACATTCTGGCACAAAATTTACAACAACTAGAGCAGAGTCAGCAGGACAACCTTACTAATAGCAAAAGAAAAGAAATAATAGAAATCAGGGCTGAGATTCAGGAGAGGGAAAGTAAAAAGATGAAAGAAAAAAATTAATGCTACAAAAAGTTAGTTCTTTGAAAGGATAAGTAGAATTTACAGATCTCTAGCAAACCTAACCAAAAGAAAGAGGGAACAAATTTCAATAGCAAGAATAAGGGATGAAAGAGGGTACATTACAACAGACCCTAAAGAAGTCAAAGGATAATTACACAGTACTATGAAGGACTATACTCCAAGGAATTCAACAACTTGGGAGACATGAACATATTCTTGGAAAAACAATCCCTACCTAGACAATCCCCAACATAAGTCAAGAATCTAAAAAAAAAAAAAAACATAGCAATAGAAAAAATAGACAAGCTTATCAAGGGATTATCAACCAAAAATATTCCCTGGACCAGATGGCTTCACAGGAAAATTCTACCAAGCATTCAGAGAACTGACACCAATCTTACATAAACTCTTCCAAAACATAGAAAAAGATGGCAAACTCCCAAACTCCTTCTATGAAGCAATAAAACTGATAAGAAAACCAGACAAGGATCCCACAAGAATTGACAACTACAGACCAATATCCCTAATGAAAATCCATACAAAAATCCTTAAACAAGTACTAGCAATAGAATACAAAAGTATGTAAAACAGGGCTGAGCCCTGGTGGTATAAGTGATTGAGTGTGGTACTGCGGCCCGCAGGCTTGGCAGTTCAAATCCAGCAGCAGCTCTCAGGAGCGGCACTGGGTGGCTCCCACAACCACCAGAGGGCAGTGATGCCCACAAAAACAAAAAACAAACAAAAGTATATAAAACAAATAATTCACCATGACCAAGTGGGATTCATACTAGGGATGCAGGGATAATTCAACATACAAAAGACCATTAGTATCATTCACCACATTGACATGAAAAACCCTAAGAACCACATGATAACGTCAATAGATGTGAGGAAAAGCATTCAACAGAATCCAACATCCATTCCTCTTTAAGACACTCGAGAAGATATGAATGGAAGGAAAATTCCTGAAGACAATATAAACTATAGAGGAAAAACCAACAGTCAATATGGTAGTCAATGTGGAAGATAAAACGAACACAATCCCACTGAAAAAGAGAACCAGACAAGGAAGTCCCTTGTCTCCACTCTTATGTAACATCATACTGAAGGTTTTAGCTAACTGTATAAGGTAAAGGAAAGACATCAAACGTGTCACTTGGGGAAGAAAGAGGTGAAACTATCGTGATTTGCAGATGATATGGTTTTATATATGAAAAATCTCAAAGGCTCCACAAGGGGAGCATTGGAAGTAACAGGGCAGGGTGGCAGGACAAAAGATCAACAAACAGAAGTCTATTAAACAGATATACCCATCAGATAAGGCCAGAGAAGAGGAGATCGAAAAGGTGCTACCCTTCATAATACCCAAGCACAAATTGAATTATCTAGGGATATACCTGAATAAAAGAACAAAAGATCTATATGAGGAAAATTACAGAACACTATTACAAGAAACCAAGAGTGACCTCAGCAAATGGAACAATATCCCCAGCTCATGGATTGAAGACTCAATATAGTAAAGATGCCAGTTCTGCGCAAGGCACTATATAAGTTTAAAGTAATCCCAATACAATTACCCCCATCTTTCTTCAAAGAAGTGGATAAACTGATTATGAACTCATATGGAAAGGGAAGAAGCCCCAAATTAACAGAGAACTCCTTAAGAAAAAGGACACAAGTCACAGTGAGGTCAAACCCACATGTTATTGGTATAATGACAGATACTCAGACCAATGGAAAAGAATTGAAAACTCAGAAATAAAATCATCAGCATACAGACAACTAATCTTTGATATGGGCCCCCAAATGATCAAACAGGAAGCAGATGCCCTCTTCAACAAGTGGTGCTGGAAAAAATTAACATCTACCTGCAAAAAAGTGAAGCAAGACCTGAAGCGATATCACTCTATACACAAGAATAAACTCCATGTGGATCACAAACCTTGAAGTAACACCCCAAACTATTAGGGCCATCAGTGAGGGGACTGCGACCAACCCGAGAACTTTGGTACTGGGAATGCTTAGGCTATCAGAAATAAGTAAGAACACAAACACTGAGGAGGCACAAATTGGCAAGTGGGATACACTGAAGACAAAACACCTGTGTACATCAAAAGAATTCACCAAGAGTAATAAGGGAGCCCGTGGACTGGGAAGACATCTTTAACAATGACACATGAGACAAAGACCTTATTACTAAAATCTACAGTACTCTTCTAGCTTCTAAAAAGAAAAAACCTAATTGAAGAGGTGGGCAAAGACCTGAACAGAAGTTTCACAGGGGCAGAAATCTGAATAACCAATAAACATATGAGAATATGTTCCCAATCAGTAGCCATAAAACAAATGCAAATTAAAGCAACAACCAGCTAACATCCTCAAAGATAGCGCAATTCAAAAAATCAGAAAGCAACAAGTGTTGGAGGGACTGTGGAGAGACAGGAACTCTCATACACTGCTGGTGGACCTGTAGTATGTACAGCTACTATGGAAATCGATTTGGAGATATACAAAACAGATGGAAATTGAACTACCCTACTACCCACAAACCACGGCCAGCCATTTGTGCTCCACTGTTCATTGTGGCACAGTTCACAATTGCAAGGAGTTAGAAACAACCCAAATTTCCATCCGCTGATGAGTGGATTTAAAAACTGTGGTATACACATACAATGGAGAACTATGCATCATTCAAAAGCAACGTTGAATGTATAAAGCACATTACCATATGGTAAAAACTGGAAGAATTTTTCTATGTAAAGTAAGTCAAGCACTACAGGACAAGTATAACATTGGTCCGCTGAGGTAAATTTTAAAAAAAATACAAAAGGGGCACAGGGAAAAAGCTACTGCATACAGACATTCTTAGGGTAAAGTCCAGGTAGTATGGCAGGGGGCAGACCAAATACAGGGTGGGGGGTAGGGGGAAGGAAAGAAATAAAAAATAAATGGGTAGCGGGGAAACAGGTCACTAACCCACCCATAGAGAGAATATTGTTTATCTTTCCAGAGGGAAAGAGTGACCAGATTTCAATCTGGTGCTCCAAGATGTGAATGCAACATACCGGAATGAAGTAGGGAACTGGTAGAGATGTCTGTCTGAGGTCCTGGCCCTGATCCCAAATACATGAACAGTTGTTCCTCTCCCCAGAAGAATTAACTTCACAGGACAGCACTGAAGCTGCTGCTCAGGAAGGGGGACATGTCTGATCAGAGGACATGGGAGCAAATGAACAGGAAGGAGGAGAAAGTAGAGTACCAAGCCTTGAGGAAAATATACCCCATCAGAGGAGTCAATCCACAGAGAAAACCATATGGCCAGCCCCACTATGAGACATGACATCCCTCACTGACCCATAGACCTATGGGGAACAACATTGGAGACAGTGTGGGAAGTGCAACCGATCCGACCCCACCACCCCAAGGCAAAACACTAAGCAAGTGCAAAAGAACAATAAGGGGAGCCGAGCAAGGAAGTCCTAAGGGAGAGCCAAAAATAGACTTTGGGACCAGGGTGTGTCACCCCATCAGACTCGACTGGAAAACACTCCTGAAGTCCAATAAACGGTTCTTGAACTATTGATAAGCTTTTCTTTTTTGCCATTGGTTTTGTTGTTGTTCATGTTGTTTGTTGTCTTTTGTTGTTTTATTTTGCTCTGTCTTGTTTCTGTGCTTGCTATCATTTCCACAGGTCTATCTAGATAAGATAGGCTGGATCAACAACCTACAGGAGAAAACAATGGGACCAATGGTTCTAGTGGGACACTGGAGAAGGGGAGGTAGGGGAAAGGAAGTAGCGTTAACAAACCTAGGGACAAGGAGGAAACAAGTGATCAAAAATGTGTGGTGAGAAGGGTGTAAGAGGACTTAGCCACGGGTAATATAACTGAGAAGAAATACTGAAGCCCAAATGAAGCTGAGCAAGTGGGACAAAATGAAAGTAAAAGGAAATAGAGGAAACAACTAGGAGGCGAAGCGCATTTATAGAAATCTAAATAAAGGCATGTACATATGTAAATATATTTATATATGAGGATGGGAAAATAGATCTGTGTGCATATATTTATTGGTTTTGTATGAAGGTAGCAGATGTGCAGTGGGCCTCCACTTAAGTACTTCCTCAGTGCAAGAAAACTTTGTTCTTTTAAACTGGCATTCCATGATGCTCACCTTCCCTTCATGATCACTGAAGACAAAGCAGGTGCATAGCAAATGTGGTAAATAAAGCTGATGGTGCCCAGGTGTCAAAAGATAAAGCATCTGGAGTCTTAAAGACTTGAAGATAAACAAGTAGCTATCGAGCTGAGAAGCAACAAAGCCCACATGGAAGAAGCACACCAGCCTATATAATCACGAGGTGCAGAGGGGATCAGCTATAAGGCATCAAAGAACAAAAAAAATCATATCAATGTGTGCTCACCTTCCTGATATGATCAACGCAGACAAATGGGTGCATAAGCAAATGTGTTGAAGAAAGCTAATGATGCCTGGCTATCAAAGACATAGCGTGTGTCTTTGATACATGCTCAAAGGCTTGAAGATAAACAACTGTCCATCCAGCTCAGCAGCAATAAAGTCCACATGGAAGATGTTCACCCACCTGTGTGATCACAAGTTGTTGAAGGAACCAGGTATCAGGCTTCAAGGAACAAAAAAATCGTATCATTGTGAATGAGAGGGAGTGCAGATTGGAGCCCCAAAGCCCATCTGTAGGCAACTGGACATTCTCTTAGAGAAGGGCTAAAGGGAAGAGATGAGGCAGACAGGGTGCAGTGTAGCAATGATAAATCATACAACTCTCCTCTAATTCTTATACACACACCCACACACATACACACACTCATGATCCCAATTCTACCTTATAAATCCAACTAAACTAGAGGATGTACAATGTTATAGATAGAAAATGGAAACACAGGGAATCCAGGACAGATGATCCCTTCAGGACCAGTGGAAAGAATGGCAATACTGGGAGCATGGAGGGAAAGTGGAGTAGAAAGGGGGTACCGATTATAAGCATCTACATATAATCTCTTCTCTGGGAGACAGACAACAGAAAAGTAGGTGAAGGGGGGCATTGGACAGTGTAAGATATGACAAAATAATAATCTATAAGTTATTACAATATAAACATAAATTATAATAATTTGTAAATTATAAATAATTTATTTATTAAATAATTTATAAATTATCAGGGATTTATGGGGGGGGCAGGAAGGGAAGGAAAAATAAGGAGTTGATACCAAGAGCTAAAGTAGAAAGCAAATGTTTGGAGAATGATGATGGTAACAAATATATAAATGTGCATGACACAATGGATGGATAGATGGGTTATGATAAGAGCTGTATGATTTCCCAATAAATGATTAAAAAATAAAAACTATGCAATAATAGGTACTAGGCAGGAGGCTAATAATTTGGATAAATAAACTTTGACCTTTATGCCACCTTACAAATTCCAAATTTTTTGAATGTTAAAATTAAGATACTGCTAAGCTGCTTTGGAAGTGGACAAATTTTTGCATCATGGAGGGGAAAATAACACTGTAGAAGACTGGATATAAAATGGTACTTGCTACTTGGTACATGTCACTTGGCAAGTTGACAAAAGCCTTAAAAATGTTCAAATTCTTTAATCCAGTCATCCAACTTTTCAAGTGTTTTTATCTTTTTAAAAAAATCAACATTTCACATAAAGATTTATGTACAAGCATATTCTCCCCCAGCAGTGTTAACTTAACAATTGAAAACCTCATGTCTACAACGTAAAACTGGTCAATGAGTTACAAAAGTTATACTCATTCTCAAAGTATTTTCAATGACACGACAAAAATTTCACCAAAGTAGACTATGGAAACAGCAGGATGCCTGACGCATGAGTGCAATTGTAAACGATGTATATGCAATTAATTATGCAGAAAGTAGATTAGCAGTCATTTTCAGGAAAATGAGAGACTTTTAAGTTTCTTTTCATTTTCTTCTTGATACTTTTGTGAATCGTCCACATTTTCCAGAATTAACATGCCTTATTTTAATAATTGGGAAAGTTTCATATTAAAAATAAATGTGATCAGCCCCACTCTCATGACTCCAGTCCTGCCTTCCATTGCAGGTTGGACCAGAGCACATGCACAGGTACAGATAGGAGGTAAGAGCTCACAAAATCCAGGAACAAGAATGGGAGTAGCAATACTAGGAGGATAAGAGGAAGATGGGGAGGGAAGGGGAGGAAGAGGGAACTGATCACAAGGATCAACACATAAGCACCCCTACCCCCAGGGGGATGAAGAACAGGAATGCTGGGAGGGAGAGAGCAGTAGGTGTAAGATATGGAAATAATAATAAGGTATAATTTATCAAGGGGGGAAGGGAAGAAAAAAAGAATAGCTGACACCAGGGTTCGATAGAAAGTAACTGTTTAGAAAATAATGATGGAAACAAAAATGCTTGATATAATTGTTGTATGGTTTGTTATAAAATTCATTTATGGGACTGAGCCCCGGTGGCATAGTGGTTGTGCGCGGGGCTGCGGCCCACTGGGATGGAGGTTCGATTCCAGCTCCACGGAGCAAAGGCTGGGCCTCCTACTCCCACCACCTGAGGGCAGTGATGCCCCCCCAAAAAAAATTCATTTATGTACATCAAAAGACTTGCTTAAGAGAATAAAAGGATTCCTCTCATTACCTCCCAAGCCAGAGAAATCCTTAGGGTCAGAAGAATCATCCCCCAACTGTCTGCAAGCCCTGAAGCTAAAGAAGATCTACAATGTCCCTGAGGCCTCTCCCAGCTGGCAGTCTCAGGCAGTGCTGTTCCTGTGGGGTCCAGGAGTGAGCAAGCGAGCGAGCTAGGACATAACTGGGACCCATCATCACCAGGCTGCAGCCTCTGTCCTTCCCACCTCTAAGGAGCGTCTGAGGAGGCAATTTATGCACTTTGTACCCCTTCCCTCCCTCTCCCCGCTACTCCGCCACCCACCCACACTCTACCTGCCTGAGCCGCCCAGGGCACAGTCATTAGTGGTTGGTTCCTGCTCTGCTTCCTCCGCCAGCCTCATGTGGGTTTTCTTTTGATACTAATTTATAGCATTTTTATAAAAGCCTTTGATTTTTGTAATGGGTGGAGCTTGCCCTACCCCTTCCCCTCCATGCCCTTTCAGGTGCCCCACAGAGACCAATGATGTTTTACTACTTGAAACAATAAAGATTTTGGAGAAGGAAAAAAAGAGAATAAAAGGAGAACCCATGGTGGGGGGAGGGGGAGAAAAAATGTGAAGGCGCTTCAAAAGTTCCTTTAAATTCATTTTCCACAAACTTATTGAAGCCCTGCCCCCATTCACAATAAACACAGGATGAAAGATGTGGGGTAGCTCATTTCCCCTTCTCTTTTAAGGACTCTATATTATGCACAAAGATAATTCCTTTTTTAAAATTCTCATTATGCTGACTGATGACTACCACCATCCAAAACTTGACTTTTGGGGGCTTTACCAACTGATGGAAGGAAGGGAAGGTCAATATACTAACCCAGCAGCAAGGTTTCAGAGTACTCACTCAGCACCATGAGATATTATGAAAAAGCACGTCAGTGTTCTATGTGCTAAAATGATGACAAGAAAGAAAAGAAATTGAGGAAAGAAACTGTACCAAGGTACACACTCAGTGGGTAGCATTTGACTTTCCATGAAAGAGAAGAAAATGAAAGAGGCCCTTCCACAAACAAGCATACCAAAACAAAAACCAAACTCACCACCATCGAGTTGATGCAATCTCATAGGACAGGGTAAAGCTGCCCCTGTGGATCTCCAAGTTTGTAACTCGTTATGGGAGTATAAACCTGATCCTTCTCCCAAGGAGCAGCTGGTGCTTTCAAATGGTCGAACTTGACAATTAGCAGCTCGGTGTGTAACCACAACCCCACCTCATCAAGATTCCTTAACAAGCACAAACAAGAGCGATTTGGTTGAGCCAGGCACTATCCAGCCATGAGGCCAATGAAGCTGCCCAAAGGGATAAGCCATCACTTTCTACCTGAAGCACACTGATAATGGGAGAGAGCTTTCCCTCTGCAGAGGCAGACATAGACTTGATCATTTATGAGCTAGTTTCTTGGTACACAGGCTGATAAGTTCAGCAACCAGAGGGAAACAATGATCAGGGTGGACTTCCAGCTCTGGCTGGCTCCCTAAGTACAGGAAAATACTACAATGCATAGATGCCACATGGAAGACAAACTGCTACCATCCCACTTCGGGTCTCAGGCAATTTGGCACAACTCTACAGAAATGACTTTGGGAGGTGGGGGGGGGTAGTGTTTGTTTTGTTGTTGTTGTCATTGTTGTTGGTGTTGGTTATCCCTTGCTCTTCTCCTTGAGCAGTGAGCCCATTGTATACAAGGTGTTGATGAAGCAACTCAGAAAGAAAGTGCAATATTGTTATAACACTGCAAAAATATTGCCCATCAAGGTCTTGGTTCATATATTCTATTAAAAAGTACAGGAATTTACAACCACTATCACATCAAGACTTTCAAACATTTAGTCTTTTACACTTGATCTTAGTTAAAAGTCTGAGAAGTGATCATTTATTCATTTAAATGTTACCCAGTTACAATTATCATTCTACTTCTAGAAAATCTGATTCACAGAGAAATAAGAAAACTAACTCACAGTCATTGAACCAGGAAGTGGCTAGGTGTGGAATTCAAATCCAAAGGCATTTTTCTCAGGATCTGATAAGTAATCTTGTCTCTCTCACAGAAAAAAGTACCTACATATTAATGTGTGGAATACTGACTGCCCCTATGGTCCTTTAAGTCACGGGCCATTCTCCATGTGACCAACCAGTGTAATTCTAGAACGAACATCAGGTCTGGTAATACTGAAGGTGCTGTAATCTATATCAAGAAAGGACATCATAGTCACAGTACATGATAATCATAATAGCACCTACCAATTACTGCATATCTCCTACTGGAAGATCTATATGAATAATGCTATGCAGTGAAACTTGTGAGAGCCAGAACTCCCTTATTTTCCTAGGTCTCACAAGTTTTCCTCCTTTGGCAGTCTTACTACTTATTCTTTCTCTTTATTAAGACTTATTTATTATTCCTTATTTACATTCACCTTCTTTGACAGGTTTCTAGACTACAGATTATAATGTATCTATTATCTGCATTTGACTTCCATAACAAGATGGTTGCGATCTTGATTTTTCAGATGAAGACACTGACGTTTAGAAAAGATAGGATTAGAAGTGGAAGTCAGACAGGACACCCCAAGTCAGACAGGACACCCCAAGCCTATGAACCTAGTTGCTGTTGACTAGGAACTCTACTTGTGTCACAGAGCAGTGCTTCATCGGTTTCTGATGACTGGTTTTCTCCCACATACTGTGATTAGACTTGAAACAGTACGAGTTAGCAGCTCGCAGCGTTAACTCGCGCACTGCTCGAAGAAGCCTCCCCCAAATTCCTCATGCCCATTGTGGAAACATCATGAATCCAAATAGGTCTTTCCGGGCAACTCGCCATTCCTTGTGGGCAGAAGGAGCCCAGTCGCCAGTTTCTGACCCCGACCCAGAACTGCAGTCACTACCTTGATTGAGGTAGGTCAGCGTCTCTTCATGCAACTTCACCGCTGGGGATGTAGAAGCACATAACACATACTGCAGGGGCGGCAGGCGAGGCTCATTCTCCGGAGACAGCTGAGGCTCCTCCTGCTTGAATATGGGCAAAGCGAGGACATCACTGCAACACACAAGACAGAATGATCAGGAGCAAAGCTAAAGGGAGCCAGTTCACAAAGATAGTGCAAAGTTGATGAGGGGGATGGAGCCCACCAGTGTCAGCATTAATAAAGCCAGTCCCTCCGTGTGTGGGTTTAGTAGCACGCCTCACATCATAAATACTCTAAGGAGCTATAAAAACAGAGCTAATCAATCTTTTATGATTCAATCTTAACTGAATTGCTTAAGAGTTATAGGATACTGTCATCAAGAAGATATAAAACCAATTTTATCACATATAGAAATTACAAAAATCTCTCTGGTACAGAGTCTAGCAGCAGATCACCTGCACATCTCTCCTAAAGGCAAAGCAAGAAAGGTTTCAATTCCGTTTTCTCATCTAAATGGACAACTTGATAAGTCTAAGGATTCTTTTCCTCGACTTCCCAACAAAACCCCCATCATAATAAAAAAGAAAAAAAGAAGGGGGAACTAGTTTGTAGAGAACATTTTTTAAATGCTCTCAAAGGGAGTGTGTGAGGGGGTGGGGTTGGGGGGAAGGATCCTTGAAAATGTGAATGTCCTGTGTGCAGAGAGATTTAAGACCGCTAAAGTATGAGCAGTATGGGAACAGGTGCCAAAAAAGTGCCAGTGTCCTTATCTTGATCAACCTCTTCCCATGGTGAACCCCGGGTTATGGGTCAGATTAGCTGACCCCACTTCCCGGTATAGACAGCAAAGTCACTGGTATAATTTGTTCCTCATACAACATGCTAAATGAGTCTGGCACATACCCCAACAATGTCCAACCAACTCTCAGGAGGAAAAGTCTGGTTTCGGGCATACTCTGGGGACAGCCTCCTTTGTGGGGACTTCTTTTGCCACTATGCTTTGACTAAAACCACCTCCATGCCGTACTGTCTAGGGATTCCCCACCACAGTGCTTCTTCCACCAATGAGGGGCACACTCCCAGTCCATGTGCTTATCTAGCAACTTGAGAGAAGTAGGTAAACCTGCTTGCCTCAGGAGTGTAAAATTTCCTATTTGCCTAGGCTAGTGGTGGGCAAACTGCACTCATAAGTGTGAACGTGCGGCTCTGAAGTAACATTGAAAACATTTGAAGGTTATCATTTCAGATCACAGTGATTTCACTTGTTTGGAAAAACATATTTAAGGCTCTTGAATGATTTTAAAGTTGTTAGGAGGGACAGGACTGGCTCTTCGGTCTCAAGAGTTTGCCAACCCCTGGCCTCGGCCATGTAAAATTAATGATCTATGGGCTACGGCTTTTAAATTAAAAAGGAAGGAAGGTAGGAAATTGTCTAGGGGGTGACATCCTTAAGTCCAGGAATAAAAGTCACACAAACATCAAACTGAAAAAGGAATGGGAGTAAAGGCACCTTGTTGAAGTCAGATAACATGTGGATTGTAGTTGTACAAAGTACAAAGATGAACAAAGAAAAGACACAAAAATCAAGGGAAATTGCTCTTCCTTCCCTAAAGTCAGCCTCTAAGACTACAAAAGTTTCCATTTTCAGTAATGGAAATAAAAATTGCTTCTTTATCCATGGTCTCAAAAATGACCTCCACAATCAATATGTCTTTAATAGTACTTTTCATTCCAACTCCCAACCCTTCCCTTAATGCAATTCCAAAATCCTAAAAGATATCTGAAATATTTCACAGATAAATTATCATCTCTATAGCAAATGGTGAAACGATTCCTCCCATTCAAGGGGAGGATTGTGCCCTAGGGAGATTCATTTTAAAAACATGCCCCCTCCCCCAGCATCACTTTAAAACTCATTTTGAGGTATTGCAACAATGGTCACTAAGATAAATTTATGTAACACTGTAACTCTAGCATGCGGTTAAGTAGAAATATATTCTATCCCTGTTTAAGTGAATGGAGCCCTAACAGTGAAGTGTTGGGTTGTGATTAGAATGTTCAGCAGTTCAAAACCACCAGCAGAATCGCGGGAGAAAGACTGGGTTTTCTACTCCCTAAACAGTTTCAGTCTCAGAAACCCCTCAGGTGCCCTTGATTCAAGGGCAGTGAGTTTTGTTTAAGTGAATAGGCACAGTCTTCCAACAACCTCACACCACATCTCCACCTCCACCTTGAACTGTAACTAAAAAAAATGACACCTCCATTCATTCCATTGCATACTGGAGAGAGCATGTCTTCAGAATGAGTAGCAAAGGCAAGACTTTTAAATTAGTACCAAGGGTTGTTGAGTGGGAAATTCTTGGCAGCCCCCTCCCCCCTTCCAAATCATTGTGAGTGACTCTCACTTTGAGACTCTCGGGACCCCGGGACTCCTTCAGCCTCATCACACACTTTCCCGGAGTCCATAATAATTGACCTTTGGGTTAAGTGAGGTTCATTTCATAAATTGTGACGTGGGTGGAAATAAAGACCACCTGGAGCTGGCTCCAGTGAGTTACGGAAGTGAAATGTCTGCTCACTAGTACCCAGCTAGCTACACAGCTTGGAAAAACAATCCTACAGGAACTAAATAAAATGAGGGCCGAGTCCTTGAAGGGTAGACTACTGAGCGTCAGAGAAATGATTACAAAACAAGCAGGACTTGGTTTTCCCTGCTAAGAACACTAGTCAAAAAAAAAAAAAAAAAACACCCAAAGAAAGATTTCCATCGAGGGCAAGTAAGTGCAGAAGCACTCAGGCAAATAAATACAGGTCAAGACCTCCTGTGGGCGGAGGCACCTGCTCCCCAGGTGGGCTCACCAGGTCTGGTGCTTGGTGGGCTGGGCAGAACTCAGCACCACTGGCTCCTTGGCCCAACCAGAGGTGCAGGAGGGAGCGAGATGTCTGGCGTGCGACCCAGGGACGGGAGCATGGGGCTGGATTTCCTAGACTGGCACCAAACTGCTCTTGCACATCAGCAAGAGGGGAAGAATCCATCGGGGGCAGGCTTTCACCATCAGGTGAGCGCCCTGCACCCTCCCGGGGTCCCCAGCAAAGCGGCCGCCTCCCTGGCGTGTCCAGAACACGCTGCGGTTCGTCCGTCCTCGGAACCAACTCTGCGTCCCGTTCTCTCTCAGATAGCGGAGAAGACGGGAGATTCCAGGGCCCTGGCTGCCTCCGGGAAGCAGACAGCCCGAAAGGCTCTGCAGACTGGGGCCCGCCACCTTCCTGCCCCGCACTGGGGCCACCCAAGGGCGCCCGAGCTTTCCGGAGACCCAACCTCTCCTCCGACCCCGCTCGGCGCCCTCTTTGGCCCGTGTGAGGTGACGTGGGCCCTTACCGCAAGTAACTGCCAGAGCTGTGCTGGTTGTAGTGCTCGGGTTGCGTGTGCCAGAACAGCATGGCAGACCTCTGAGCGCCCGGATCCGCAGAGCAGCCGCGCGCCACACCTGAGTCCCGCGCCGGAGTCTGCAGCCAGGCGCGCCCGCAGCGAAGCGGCCGCTTTTATGGGCGGCGGCTCAGGGGGCGGGGCCGCAGCAGGGCGGGGCCAGGAAACTCCGAGGCTGGGCGGCTCCCCGGGGGCGGCTCCACCTGTGCAGACCAGTGAGTCTCCCCTCCGGCAAGCAAGCATGCCCCTGGGCCCCTGGGAATGCAAGAGCCGTGCGGCTGCACCTGAGGTCAGCGTCTCTCTCCCGCCCGCGGGGCGCCCAGGTAACACTCGCCAGGAAGAAACTGGGATCTCATTCCAAGTAGAAAGGAAACCCCTGAAGCGTCCCAAGTCCAGGAATGACATTTCTCCTTGGCGTTTTGGAAAGATCCGGCTTGCAGTAGTGCTGAAGGGGACAAAAGTACGAAAGAGACTGGCTAGGAGGGGGGGATGGTCCACTCCCAGGTGAGAGCCTGAGCTCCCTGGGCGTCTCGTGCATTACGCCTTGGTCAGCAGTCTCTGTGAGAGGGAAAGATGCGACTTGTTGCTCCTGTAAAAATTTACAGTCTCATAAACACGCAGGGGCAGTTCTACTCTGTCCCTATGGGGCCTCTTTAGTCGAATTGACTCGATGGCAATCAGTTTGGTTTAAGTTTTCTGCCCTCACATAGCACGGCATGGAGACCTAATCCCAGAACTTCCAGCTCCCTGGAGGAAGCATGAAAGTGGGGTAACCGCTTCCTCACTCTGCCATCCCAGGGCCCCTCCTTCTAGCTACATCTAATTGGCTTCTCTAACCAGCGTTCAAGGTTACCACTCCCCACTTCCTTGCCAGAAATATGCCAACATGCCAATCAGATTCCCTTTCTCAGATGGGCTTGCTACCCAATTCAGGGGGCTGCTGTCAGCAGATAACCCTCGGCGTCATCAGGAGCTGTTTCCATTGAAAAGGCCCATCTCGACCAAGGCTACACCCTTCCTCCTGTGACCCAGGGCCCTGTAACATCCAAGCAGAATGACTGCTCTGGCCAGCGTAGAAATTTCTGGCCATTTCAGCCTAACTACTCAGGCGGTTGAGGACAATTTCAAACCGCAGGCTCCCCGTGGGGCAGTCAATGCTGGCTGTAACCTCCCTCAGTACACTCAAGAGGCAGGAGCAGCATCACTGAGGGAACAGGGGAGGAGAGTGTGGTTGACACTCCCTGACACTTCAGAGGCAATGTCGCCAAAGTGAGCCCAGAGTCGGTATGGTCCAAGGTAGGGGGAGGCTCTAGGGTTGAGTCAATTGTCACTTTGTTTTTCCATCCTCAAGTCACTCACCAGACCTGCTCTGGGGGAGGGAGAAGACTCTTTGCATTGCTCAATGGAAGAGGGAAAATGACAAAGGGTGGAGCTAGCAACCAACCCAATACTCCATAAGCCCAGTGGGTGGAAAAGAGATGGAACAGGACCTGACTGCTCCGCCCATCCAGGGAGCCTGCTCACTGGGGGTGACATAATGTGTTGCCTCACTGGGTGATTACAGTATTCCTGCGTCTTTTGCCTCTCCTCCACAGGTGTTGACCCCAATAGCATCAACATTCTGTTTCCCTGCCCCACCAATTTGACTTTGTCCCTGGCTTGCTCTGACCTTAGGATGCAATGGAAATTCAGGGCCTGTTCCTAATTCAGGGCCTGTGACAGCCTCTGCCCTCGCTCTTTTTGAGCTCCTCAAAACATCCCAAGTCCCAAACACCATCTTAAAGACTGAGACAAGCACATTGCATAAATGGGAGGCATTCACAGAGGGGAGTGTGAGTTGGGTCATTTGACAATAGTTCCTGAACACCATTAAATGCCAAGCAAAGAACTGGGTATTAGGGATGCATATGGATGTTCTAACTGGAGAGGAGGATGGGAAAGCAGCTATGTTAGTGCAGTGTCAACAGAGAAGGGCAGATTGCTTGGGGAACCCCAAGGAGGGTTTGGGAGCTCTGGGAAAAACTCCAGGTGTCACTGTTGAATGATGGAATCTGGCCCTGTATGCAAAGTAAGGGAAGGAGGAGGGGAAAGTTGCATGTAGAGCACATAGCACATGCAAGAGGTGAAAAAGCAAATGGAGCATGGGAAGCATATAGGATTGCAAGTGAATTACAAGTGACTCAGACTTGGGTTTACAAATGGGTCTTTCAGGATATATGACCCTGACAGGATATATTGATCACTTGCAGTCCAAAACATCATAAGATGGTTGTTCATGGCTTGCTTTGACTATGCAGCATCAAGCTGCAAAAATGATGTTGTCCCAGTTCAGAGCTGGCCCCTAAGAGATATGTCAGCTTCTAAGTTTACTCTCCTGGAGCTCTGGCCCATCCCATAAAAGAGTGAGACAAATTTGGCCTCCCAGGGATTCAAACTTGGATTCTTCAATGGACCTACTGTAGTAGATAACAAAGGAAACAGAAATTATCTGCCTCCACTAAGCCCTGCCCAAAATACAGACATGAGAAAATTAATGGCTGTGGTTTTAAATCAGCAAATTGTGGCTGTCTAGTTTCATAGCAATAGAGAATTGGTGTAATGACCAAATCCCTTAATCTTTTGAGTTTCAATTTTCTGATTGGTAAAATGTGTAGCATTGTGGCTTACTTTAGGACTATGATGAAGCAGAAGAGTCAAATGAGGGTTGAGTTGGCCCTCATACAGTGCAATGGTTTCTCTTTATATATGACTTTTCAGATCTGGGTTTATAAGTCTACCAAAGTAATTGACTAGGCAACAGTCATGCTCACTACCTGCAGACACCTGGGAGTGCCTACACTTAACTTTTTCAGTTATTTAGAAGATATCCCATCCTCTTCATGCAAAGTATGTAAAGCTAAAATGTTCAAGCAAAGCAAATATCTCCAACTCTCTTATCTGTTGAAGATAGAATTGCATCTTCCTAAAATATACACTGGAATCCTAACCTCTTTTGAGCACTAGGGAAAGCACTAGGTTTAAGAGAGGGTGCCACTAAAACTCAGAATACACACACACACACACACACACACACACCGCCTCCAAAACTATGTACTTAAATGTTTTAACAAAACAACCTTAACACCTTCAACGTACTCTCCATTACCCTTAGTCCATTTGTCCAATCTGCCATTCCATTGTGGAAACATTTTGAAACTCCTCTGTTTGGATGGCTGATAGCACCTCCCCGGTTTTTGTCTTCGCCTCTTCTAAGGCATCAAATCCCTATCCTTTCACGTTCCTCTGCACTGGTGGAAACAAGGACGTGGCATGGAGCAAAGTCAGGCGAGTAAGGTGTGTAAGGCAAGAGAGACATGCTGATTTAGCCCAAAACAGGTGCACTGAGATGACCGTGTGAGCAGGCGCACTGTCATGGCGGCAACACCAGTCCCCTGTCTGCCACACATCAGACCATTTTTGTCACGCTCTGTTACACCATCTTTTCAGAACCTATAACTAGAAAGCATAATGAACACTCTAACCTGGTGGAATGAACTCCAAATGCACTATCCCCTCACATCAAAATACCAATGGAGCTTCACCAAGCTCATCAAGCTCATTTGACAAGCTTTGGGGGGTAACATGATTATTGCACTTTCCACTGGCTTGATTGATATTTGCTTTTGGAGTCATAAGAATAGTACCATGTCTTGTCACCAGTAGTGACCTTGGGAAAAATATTCTTTTTCATGGTCAATCAGAAAACAATGTACAAATTTCAAAGTAATTCTTCTCATTCCTAGATCTTCTGCTACAATTCGCCAAACCAAGCTCAGTTTATAAAAGTTAATACACTAACAGTGTATTTTTAGAGTAATTTAGATTCACAGAAAAATTAACAGAAAGTCCAGTGACCCCCAACTACTTTTCCTCCTCAGTCCACTGCTTCCTGTATTATTAATACATTTCATTGATAAAGCTTTCATTATAATTGATTACCTAAATTATTATGTAAAGCTCATACTTTGCATCAGGATTACCTCTTTATGTAGTTAATGGATTTTGACAAATGCATTATGGATATGTCTACCATCACAGTATCATAAAGAATAGTTTTACTATCCAAATAAAGCCCTATGCTCCAACTACCTATTCACTCTTTTTCTCTCTGCCCCTTCTTCCCAGCCCCTGGAAACCACTGATCTTTTTACTGTGTGTAATGAAGTGAAAGTAGCTTTGTAACATTTACCTGAGCAGGTCAGTGGCAGGGAAGAAACACAATAGACAAAAGAACTGTATATTTAATGTGGTTTTAAAACTTTATTTGCATATTAAAATTTAGTGCATTTCAATAAGAAAGATCATTTAAAAAATGGCATTCCAATTAAACTGTCTTTTGTGCCTGCAGAACACCTTGGACCAGCTTTGCTTTTATGCCCTATGTTTATTCACTGTACCCCACCCTACTCCTTCCTTCATCAACATGCAAGTTCCTTTCCTCCCCTGCCAGTCAGACAGTCAGTGTAAGCAGCAGGCATGCTACCTTCTTTTTCAGTAGTTCTTTGATGTGAAAAGGAGCAGCACCGTCATTTAAGCTTGAACCAACTTCCTTATATCTTACAAAATTAAACAGATGAAAGAAAATTAAAAGTCAATGCTTGCGTAATATACAGTGCATATAACTGAGGCTGCTTCCTTACAACTTGTCAGCTTGTTTCCCTTGTTCAATTGTTTCTTTTGAAGGCAGTGGATTTTTCTCTCGCACTTCTGCTTTCTTCAATCTCACCTTATCAAATTTATCTATCTCAGGCATGTGAAGTTTGTCAGACATGGTTGTAGAGGAAGCGAAGGGTATATGAGAGAGTAGAGTCCTTGTGCTCTTTGGCCACCACGGAGTCCCTTAATGTTTTTTTTTTATCTTAACTTCTAACTTGTTAATATATTTAATAAGCCCCGTGGTCATTACATAATTTCATGTCAACTTATTAAATAAGTGTAGGGGTGGAATCTAGCCTGTCAATCAGGTCACAGCCTGTTGATGCCTCCTTGTAGGCAAGGCCTTCTCATCATGAGGATTCTGGGATCTCTCTCTCTCTCTCTCTCTCTCTCTCTTTCTCTCTTTCTCTGTTTTCACCCTTCTGTTGAAAAGTCATGTGGAGTTGTGTCAGTCTGAGTAAACTAGAGGAACAAATTTCAAAGACACGCATATCAATATAAGAAAAGAGTTCATATACAAAAGGAATGTGACACTGAGAAGGCATCCCAGCCCAGTCCAGCCCAAGGTCACAAGTCCGATATTAACTCATATGCTCGAAATCAGTCTACAAAGTCTCCTTACGACTCACAAAGTCACAGGTCAGTGGGTGCAGAATCCCGGCAAGGGTCTCCCCATGGCTCCTCGCTTCCAGGGCTCAGGGTCCATCAACAGCAGAAGCAACTCATCGCTGGCAGAGGTCTCCATGTGGCCGCCCCAGCTTCAGAGATCTGGCTCAGTCAGGGAAAAGCCGTGTGGTGTCCCCCCCCCCCCCCCCGGCTCCTCCAGCTTTTCAGACACTGCCATCTTGTCTGTGATTAATCGTCTCTGAAACTAACTCCCAACAACTGGGGAAAATAGCTTCTCATCTTCACGAGGGAAATATCGCAAGATTTCCCAGCAGTCTCAGGAGAAAGGCATGCCCACACAGAGGCCTCATTGGCTGCTCAATGGCTTTCTCCTGATTAACAGGCTAGACTCCACCCCTACATCTCAATCATAAAATGAATATAAGCACATGAATGCCACAGGAGTCATGTTGAGGAGCAGGACACTCAGAGAGCTGCAGGAGCCACATGGACACAAATCCAACATTGAGATTCTTCCACCACCAATGGATCCATAAGACTGTTAATCCACCAGCCTGTGATCCTGAATTCAGCATCATTGTACGTGCAGCATTTGTCTGAAGAGACATTGTAGAAACAGCCAAAACCAGGCAAGGGACTGACTGTGGAATAGACCACCAATTGCTCATGTGTAAATTCAGGGTAAAGCTGAAGAAAATGAAAACTAGTCTACGTGAGCAAAAAAATATGACCATAGTTCTAGTCAATGTGAATTTCAAGAACATCTCAAAAAAAGACGTAATTCATTGAACACTTTAGAAAACCTGATGAGCTATGGGAGGACAACAGGAACATAATTCATAAAGAAAGCAAAAGGTCATTAAAAAGACAGGAAAGGGAACTTCCAGCAAGATGGCAACCAAGTAACGCATACCAAAAGGACTCTGCAGAAATCCACACAGGAGAGTCACTGAGAAGGAGATTTTATTCTGCCGGATCACAGAAGGAGTATCATAAACATAAGTAGACACAGACCCACTAGCCTTTTAGCTTACCACTGTGGAGGCTGCCTAAGTCTTAGCCTTAGCCCCACCAAACTCTTCGCCAGAGATGGCCTTTTTGGTGCAGCCCCAAAGGCTTTACTTTAACACAATCACAGCTTATGAACACATCTGGGCAGGGTTTAAACCCCTTGTTTCTCTCTTCCCCCCCCCCCACAGTCTCAGTGGGCTCAATTTTGTTTTGTTTTTCTCCTCTCTTTCCTCTTTCCACATGCCACTGTCTGTCTCCAGGCCACTCTCCTTTGACTAGGGCAATTATGCCTGCTTTCCACGCAACTGGGGGAGCTCCTGCCTTCTGCAATGTAACAAACAGCTGAGGAAATTCTGCCCACCTTCCACTGCAGGGGAAGGCTCATCTACCCTCATAGTCTCATTAAGTGGCTAGGGGAAGTCCCACACACTCTTGGAATGTTCCACGTGACAGCAGAACCTCTGCCTGCCTTCCACTGCTCCATGTGGCTTGGGGAGACCCTACCCATCCTCTGTGGTCCCACATAACTGAGGGAACATCCTTCTGCCAGTTTTAGTGCTTCACCTGGACTAAGGTAGCTCCAGCAACCCTCTTCAGTGCTCTACACTACTGCAGGAATATCTTCCCAAACTACGCAGAGATCTTTCCCACTAGGCAATTCTGTCCACCATCCACAGTGCTCTACACTAAAGCAGGCACAGCCACCTGCCCTCAACAGCACTCTCCTTGCAGAAGTCACTCCCACATGCTCTCTAAGGCACATAAAGCAATCATGAGCCAAATCACCATGATTTCCTGTGAGAACATCCAGTGCAGTGCCATCCTCGTGGATCCACAACCAACCAAGCAGTGTACCCTAAGACCATATAAGTTGCCCTTCCAATAACAGAATCCTGGTAGGCTAAGTAAAGAGTGAAACCACAGGAGGATAAAACAGCAAGCCAACAACACAGTGCAATTAGCTGAAGGCAGTTTGAATAAGCATTCCTACAAGTCTCCAAAAGAGTGAGCCCCGTGCTCTTTGACTGTCAGTAGAATGGCACCAGTATCCTTTAAAACAAAAAAAGAACATCAATCAGCCCAACAACCTCAATGAGAAAACAGGAGAAACAAGCAACAATGCCATAAGATGTCCTGAACTGAAGGGTGTGTATAGAAGAAGCAGTTATTGATCTGCCACAGAAAGGAATCTTCAGAATGCTGCTGAGAGTCATATAGGATATGAGGGAAGCAATATAGGGAAAAAAGATTAAATGATACAAGAGATATAGACCATGCAACAAGGGGAAACACAAGAACTAACAAAGTCAGTAGCAAATTTACAGACTTTGCCAACAGACTTGAGGAGGCAGAGACTCACATCAAAGACCGAGAGAATAAGCAGGCAGACGTCAACAAGTGAAAAAAAGCAGTCAAATAAGATAATCAGGGAAGCTGAAGGAATTCTGAGAACCGTGCGTAAGGCTATGAAGAGAAACAACATTAGAACAATACAACTACTTGAACTAAAAACAGTGAAGAAGTCAGTGGCAAAATAGCAAGGGATTCCATCGAGAAAACTTCTCCTCCCCAGCTTAATATGTGAAAACAAGAAGGTCTAGAAAACACCAGCTAGAATGAATCACGAGAAGTCACCAAGGCAAATTCTAGACAATATAGAGGAAAAGGAGAAATTCTTAAGAACAGCTAGGGGAAAAATAAGCAGTCACCTTTAAAGGCATCCAAATAAGAATATGCTCCGACCTATCAGCAGACACAATGAAGGAGAGAGTGGAATAGCATATTCCAAAAATTTAAGAAAAATGATACAAATTCATGAATACTTTATCCAGCAAAATTATCTATCAAAATAGATATAGAAGTAAGAGTCTTCACAGACAAGGAAAAACTTAAAGAACACATTAAAAGAAGCCCAATCCTACAAAAGATCCTCAATAGCCAGTATGGGCAGAACAGCACTCACTAAGCACAGATACGAAACCACCACATAGAAAAACCCACCCAGAAGACAACAAAGAGGAAACAGGCCGCAAGATACATTGACTCAAGGGTGGAAAGAAAGCAAAAATGGAACACACACACACACACACACATATGCACAACACACTGATACTAAAAGGAAGTAGGAAAATACCCCAAACACAAGATGACATCACAGAATCAATAGGCGCATGCAATAACCCTGACTATAAACTGAACCCAGGCAATAAAAGGCAGAGGCTAGCAGACTGACTTAGAAAATATAACCCATCAATTTGCTGCCAACAAGAGACGCATCTCAAGCTACAGACAAAAAACAGACGAAAAGTAAAAGTTGGAGAAAAATATACCAAGCAAATGGCAATTCAAAAAAGCAATCTTAATCTCTGACAAAGTTGATCTCAAGGTATAAACCATAACAAGAGACAAGGATGGGAACTATATAATGCGCAAGAGAACAGTAGACCAAGCACAAGTGAGAATAATAAATATATATGTACTCAACAAGAGACCTGTGAAATTCATAAATCAAACACTCCAAAAGAAGAAAAAAGAAATCACAGGTTCAACAATTATAGTAAGTGATTTTAATACATCATTCTTTGACAAAGACAGATTACAGAGAAAGAAACTTAACAAGGAGGCTACAGATCTAAACAGCACAATTGGATAATTGGACATGATAGATATTTTCAAAGCTCTTCACCCAAATGTAAAAAAAAAAAAAAGAAATCACATTCTTTTCAAGCCCACATGACACATACTTGAAGATAGACCACATTCTGGGACACAAGTTGAACTTGTGTAAATTCAAGCACGTGGAGATTATGCAGACTTCTTTCTCTGACCACTATACCATAATGCTGGAAATTGAAGAAAGGACAATTAAGAAAACAAGGGCAAACAATTGGAGGATGAATAACTCTTTTTTGCAAAAGAAGTAGGTATTGACCCAGCTCAGAAATGAAATCAGGAAGTTCCTAGAAATCAATGAGGATGAAAATACAATGTAACTTAGGGACACAGCAAAGGCATTTATCAGAGGAAGTTTAATAGCAATACATGCACACATGAAAAAGGAAGAGACATGTTTGATATGCAGACACAAAATTAATACCAAATAGAGCAGAGTCAATAGAATAATCCTACTAGTGGCAAAAGGAATGAAATAATAAAAATCCTGGCTGAGAAACAGGAGAGAAAACTATAGGGAAAATGTATCTAAAATTTGGTTCTTTGAAAGGATTAACAGAATTGATAAACTGCTGGCAAACCTAACCAAAGAAAGAAAGCAAAAGATTTCAATAGCAAGGATGAGGGATGGAATAGGGGACATTACAACAGACCCTAATGAAATCAAAAGGATAATTACACAGTACTAGGATGGCCTGTACTCTAATGAAGTCAACAACTTGGAGGAAACATACTTGGAAAAACAATTCCTCCCTAGACTATCTCAGATGGATGTCAAAAATCTCAGTATACCCTCAGCAATAGAAGAAATAAACAAGGTTATCAAGGGCTTACCAACAACAACAAAAAAACTCTCCTGGGGCCACATGGCTTCACAGGACAGTTCTACCAAGCATTCTTGAAAGAAATTACATCAATCCTGGAAAAACTCTTCCAGAACAAAGAAAAAAATGCAAACTTCCAAACAATTTCTACAAAGCTCTGATACCTAAAGTGGAAAAGGATCCCACAAGAATTGAGAACTACAGACCAATATCCCTAATGAACACCAATGTAAAAATCCTTAACAAAATATGGCTGATAGAATACAAAAGCATATAAAACAAATACTGTCTTTTTCGGACCTTAAGATACACCTTACCATAAGACACACCCAGTTTTTAGAGGAGGAAAACAAAAATATATATATTCTGAACCTATAGTATCAGCATGCTAAAATGTTCTGAATTATCACACCTTTGGATCAAAAGATGCACCCCCACCCCCACCCCCCCACTTTGGAGGTTTGTCTTATGATCCAAAAAAAACTGTGACAAAGTGGGATTCATAGCAAATTCAAAAGTACCATATGATAATATTGATAAATGCAGAAAAGGCATTTGACAACATCTAACTCCAATTCCTGTTTAAGATACTCAAGCAGATAGGAATAGAAGCAAAATTCCTTAATATAATACAAACTGTATCTGAAATAGCAACAGCCAACATGGTAGTCAATGGAGGAAAGACAAAAACAATCCCACTGATAAAGGGAACCACACAAAGATGTCCGATGTCTACCCACTCTTATTTATCATTGTATCAGATAAAAAAAATGAAAACAAAAGACAACAAAGTTATTCACCTGGACAAGGAAGAGGTGAAACTGTTGTTATTCCAGATGGTATGATTTTATATATGGAAAGCCAGGTACAAAAGGACAAGTACAACATGCGTCGGGTAAGGTAAGTTTAAAATGCAAAGGGGGCATAGGAGAAAAGCTACCATCTGTACATGCATTACTGGGGTAAGGTCCAGGTCGTACGGCAGGGGACAGATCTAATTAGGGATACAGATGGCAGCTAACTAAAAGGGACCTAAAAGGAAGACTACGACAACAATGACATGGGTATCAGGAGAACAGGGCACTAACCCATCCTAGTGGAGGGCCTTGTTTATATCTCCACTGGAGAGGGAGAGAGGGACCAGACTTCAACCCAGTGCTCTAAGATGTGGAGGCAACATGGTGGCATGAAACAGAGAATGAACAGAGAGTTCCCAGGACCAGCCTCAATCCCAACTATGTGGATACCCCTGTCGGCCCCCAGAAGAATTCACTTCAGAGCATTGCACTGAAGCTACAGCTCAGGGAGAAGAGCACATGTGATGAGAGCATACAAGAGCAAATGAAAAGGAAAGAAGAGAGAGTGGAACACATGTGGCCCACCAAGCCCAGAGGATGATATTCTTGCTCCTAGCAGCCAATACACAGAAAGGACCTTAGGAATGGCCCCACCACAAGACAGGATGTCCCTCACTGACCCTTAGTGCTAAAAGGAACAATGCTGGAGGCACAGTGCAGGTATTGTGCCTCATCTGACCCCACTACAATGCAGGGGGGTGGGGGGGTGTTAAGAACATGCAACAGAGCAGCAAGGGGAGCAAAGCAATAAAGAACTGGGTAATAAAGAACCGGGGGAGAATACCAACAATAGACTCTGGGGTCAGGACATGGCACCCCATCAGACGTGACCAAAAGTAAACAAATAGATCTGAAATTATTTATAGGCTTTTTTTGATCATTTCTTGTTGTTGTTTTGTTTTTGTTTTCTTTTGTTGCTTTGTTTTGCTCTTTTTTTTTTGTTTTTGTGCTTATTATTGTCTCTGCAAATCTATCTAGATAAGATAGGCAACATAAACAATCCAGGGAAGAAAACAATGGGACTGACAGTTACAGGAGAAACATGATAGAGGAGGAGCTGGGGGAAAGGAAATGGGTGTTAATAAACCCAGAGACAAGGGAAAAATGGGTGATCTAAAATCAACGGCAAGGAGCACATAGGATGTCTGGTAGTGCTTGATCAAAGTAATGTAACCAAAGGAATTACTAAAACCTGAAAGAAGACCTAACATGATAAGGGGACAAGAGGAAAGTAGATGAAAA
Organism: Nesogale talazaci; assembly: GCA_004026705.1. Lineage (NCBI taxonomy): Eukaryota > Metazoa > Chordata > Mammalia > Afrosoricida > Tenrecidae > Nesogale > Nesogale talazaci. The sequence goes on along the minus strand of PVJH01014961.1, from coordinate 26,715 downwards.
TAGGGGAAAGAACTAGGAGGCAAAGGACATTTTTAGAGGTCTAGATATAGGCATGTATATATGTAAATATATTTATATATAGTTATAGGGGAATAGATCAATGTACGTATATTTATACATTAAGTATTAAGGAAGCAGACAGACATTGGGCCTCTATTCAAGTACTCCCTGAACGTAAGAACACTTTGTTCTAATAACCTGACATTCTATGATGCTCACCTTCACAGCAGGTGAAGCTGCACAGAAAGGAAAAAAATGAAAGTTGATGTCAGAAGAGACCCTGAAACCTCCTCTTGATCATAGAGTAGCTAAGCCAAATGGAAGAAATGATGAAGTCATCGCATAGAACTGAAAAGAAAATTTCAAAGTACGTTGAGAAGACAGTCAAATATTATAATGAAATGTCCAAAAACCTAGAGTTAGAAAACTGAAAGGGAAGAACATGCTCAACATAGCTTAAACTGAAAGAACTCTAAAAAAAAAAAAAATTCGAGCCTCAAGGGGCAACCTTGACATGTTCTATCGGCAAAATATTGAATGATGCAGGAAGTATAAAATGAAATGGAAAGAATAGAGAGTAACTTTGCCAAAAAGAGCTAGTTGACATCCCACCATTCCAAGGGGGTAGCATATGAACAAGAACCAGTTGTACTGAAGGCAGAAATTCAAGCTGCACTGAAAGGATTAGCCAAAAGCAAGGCTCCAGGAATTAATGGAAATCCATCAAAATGATTCAACAAGATGATAGAGCACTGGAAGCACCTACTCATCTATGTCAGGAAATTTGGAAGATAGCTACTTGGCCAAATGGCTGGAAGAGATGTGAAGATTCGTATTAATTCCAAGGAAAGGTGGTCCAACAAAATGCACAAATTAGGGCTGAGCCCCGGTGGCGTAGTGGTTGTGCGCGGGACTGCGGCTGCGGCCCACTGGGATGGAGGTTCAATTCCAGCAGTGGGGCTGGGCCTCCTACTCCAACCACCGGAGAGCAGTGATGCCCAAAAACAAAAACAAACAACAAACAAACAAAATGCACAAATTATAGATTAATATCATTGATGTCACATGCAAGTAAAAGTTGATCATCCAACAATGGTTGCAGTAGTATATTAACAGGAAGCAGCCAGAGGTTCAGGCTAGATTTATCCAAGGACATAGAAATAGGAATGTTATTGCTGATGTCAGATGGATCTTCTCTCAAAGCGGAGAATACTAGAAAAAATGTTTACTTATGCTTTATCAATTGAAAAGGCACCAACCATGTAGACCATAAAAAAGCAATGAATAACCTTGAGAAGAATAGAAATTCCAGAGCACTGCTTTGTACTCATCTGGCACTTTGACGTGGACCAAGAGGCAGTTGTGAGAACAGTGTGAGTCCCCTATGATTTAAAATTAGGAAAGGGTATGTCCTCTCACCATATTTGTTCAATACATATCCTGGGAAAACCATCAGAGAAGCTGGCTTAAACTAAGAAGAATGTAGCATCAGAATTCAAGAAAGTTATGGCTTAGCCATAGCTCCTGATATGAAGATCACACAGGATTTCTTGCTGAAAATGAGGACTTTGAACACTTGCTGATGATCAAGGATTACAGCCTTCAGAATAGATTACAACTCAATGTAAAGAAAAACAAAATTCTCACAAGTGAATCAATAGGTGATATCATGATAAATGAAGGAAAGGTTGAAGCTGTCCAAGCTTTTGTCTTGCTCGAATACACAATCGATGCTCATGGAAGCAGCAGTCTAGAGATCAAAAGACATGTTGCAGTAGGTACATCTGCTGCATAAGACCTCTTTAAGAAAACTGAAAAGCAAGGATGCTACTTTGAAGACTAAGGTGTTACTGGCCCAAGCCCCAGTGGTAGTTTCCATTGCCTCATATGCACATGAGAGTTGGTCATTGAGTAAAGAAGACTGAAGAATCTACACATGCATTTGAATTATAGTGCTGGAGAAGAACACTGAAAATGTCATAGACTGCTGAAACTTCAAACAAATCTGTTTGGAAAAACAATAGCCTGAGTGCTCCTCAGAGGCAAAAATGGCAAGACTTCATTTTACATACTTTGGACATATAGTTAGGAGAGAACAGACTTTGCAAAATGGTCTTGTGTTTGGGAAAGTGGAGGGGAAGTGAAAAAGTGAAAGACTCTCTGTGTTAGGCTGGGTAGGCTAGAGGAACAAATTTCAAAGACACGCATGTGGATATAAGGAAAGGGTTTATATACAAAAGGAATGGGACACGGAGAAAGCATCCCAGCCCAGTGCAGTTCAAAGTCATAAGCCCGATATTAACCCATATACCCGATAGCAGTCTATAAAGTCTCCTTCCGACTCACAAAGTCACAGGTCAGTGGGTGTCGAGTCCCGGCACTGGCAGGGGTCTCCCCATGGCTCCTCACTTCCAGGGCTCAGGGCTCAACAGCAGAAGTAACTCATCACTGGCAGAGGTCTCCATGTGGCCACCCCAGCTTCAGAGGACTGGCTCCATCAGGGCAAAGCTGTGTGGTGTCTGCGCCGGCTCTGCCGGCTCCTCCAGCTTCTCGGATGCTGCCATCTTGTCTTGTCTGTGATTCATTCTCTGAGAATAACTCCCAACAACTGGGGAAAATAGCTTCTCATCTTCACGAGGGAAATATCACGAGATTTCCCAGAAGTCTCAGGAGAAAGCCATGCCCACATAGAAGCCTCATTGGCTACTCAATGGCTATCTCCAGATTAACAGGCTAGACTCCACCCCTACATTTCAATCATAAGATTAACATAAGCACATGACTGCCACAGACCACCCCTTGTTAATTTTATACTTTCACATAACTCTGTAACCATATATAACCTTCAAATAAACAATAAAATCATATCTATACCTAACAGGATAAAACTAAAATGCATAAAATTCAACATGTGTCATCATCATTTAAAAATAACATTCTATAAGTGAACAAAACAAAAGATATGCTGTGCCTTACAATTGTAGTTACAAAATATCTACACCTTGATTCTATAAGATTTGAATGTATATTCCACCTATAAGAGTTTGCAAGGCAAACCACCTCATGCCTTCATTCCCCCATTTTGGGTATCTAATTTCTATATTGCCCACTTACACCAACTCAGTGCTCCAAGGAAACAATCATATCTTTCAACGTGAAGAATCTTCATTCCAGTTGGAAACCCATGAAGTGTGCATCCATTAGCAAAATCAAATGAGGACAGGCCATCCATAAAGTCAGCAACGATATGCACCAGTTCACAGACTTAAATCGCTTCCCTTCCTCTGGTCGGGTTCTGGCCAACTCAATGTGGGCTTTTCCACTTAGCCTCACCACGTAGCCATTGGTTGCCTTCTCTTTAGACCAAGGTCCCAACAAATTCTCAACATGCCTAGCTCTCTCATGCTAGGTCATGAACTTCAGACCAGTTAACCCACTCTCATCTTCTCTATTTCCTGTGAACAGAGTCCACAAGTGTCAGTGGCCAAAGTCAACCTGGCTCTTTATTGCTGCATTCCTCCTGCTTTCGCTGACAAGCCGTAAATCTGGGTGGTCACCTAACAAGCATTTCAGCCTGCCACAAGTTTCCTTTGACATTCAGACCCAGAGAAGAGTTATCTTCATGGTTCCAGATTCCTTTGCTTCTGAAGATAATCACTAGTCAGAATTTTCCAAGGAAATAGACTCTCTCCTTCTTTATGGGTCAGTCTGACCTCTCAGACTACAAGTATCCTGAATAGTCCGAAAGACTGGGTGGGGCTACTTTCTTCAGAAAAGGCTTTCCAGGTGTGGCCTAACCCCATCTAAGCACAAGGTGGGGTTAATCTCTTCAGAGATGTCTTTGATGCTAAGTCCTAAACCCTCCAGAAGTCAATGCTTGTCTTGAGTTAACTGGATTTGCAAACTCTTTGCAAATTAAGTCCTAAGCCCTCTAGAGGTCAATGCTTGGCTTGAGTTAACTGGATTTGCAAACTTCCCAATAAACATTTGTATTCATCCTTATATTTATAATAACAGGCATGAGAAATCAGTATAAGCAGCATAGTCAGAAATCAAACTTAATTCATAAAACAGTCAAGGTCAATACTTACTAAGATTATCTATATCCTTATCTAAACTACTATTTACATAAAAACATTGAAGGCATCAAAACATGTCCCTGCTTTCGGTCAGGCATTCTGACCTTCTTAACCATTGTCCTTGAGCAGAATCCCTATTTTATAAAGGAATAACCAACGACAGCATTCAAACAAAGTAATCAAAACTTTAAATTCCCACATTGTTTCCAGAAAATAACTCAGTAAACTGGAAGGATATTTCTGACTCTGACTAGCCAAAGTAATAACAATACCATGAGGCACAAGTCATAGATACATCTACTTTCCATCTTTATGATTTGTTCCTCTAGTACCCCACTCCCGGTACCATAAGGTGTTAGTCTGGGTAAAATATAGGAACAAATTTCAAAGACACGCATATAGATATAAGGAAAGGGTTTATATACAAAAGGAATGGGACATGGAGAAAGCATCCCAGCCCAGTGCAGTTTAAAGTCATAAGTCTGATATTAACCCATATGCCTGAAATCAGTCTATAAAGTCTTCTTCCGACTCATGAAGTCACAGGTCAGTGGGTGTCGAGTCCCAGCGCTGGCAGGAGTCTCCCCATGGCTCCTCGCTTCCAGGGCTCAGGGTCCATCAACAGCAGAAGCAACTCATCGCTAGCAGAGGTCTCCATCTGGCCGCCCCAGCTTCAGAGATCTGGCTCCATCAGGGCAAAGCTGTGTGGTCTCTCCGCCGGCTCCTCCAGCTTCTTAGACACTGCCAGCTTATCTTGTCTGCAATTCATTGTCTCTGAGACCAACTCCCAACAATGGGGGAAGATAGCTTCGCATCTTCATGAGGGAAATATTGCGAGATTTCCCAGAAGTCTCAGGAGAAAGCTATTCCCACACAGAGGTCTCATTGGCTACTCAATGGCTATCTCCAGATTAACAGGTTAGACTCCATCCCTACATTTCAACCATAAAATTAACATAAATACATGACTGCCACACTCTCGATGAGATAGATTACCTCAGTGCCTGCATTGAGGATGGTGCAGAATCATGCAGTGTTCTGTTCTATTGTGCACAGGGTTGGTATGGGTCTCACCTGATTCTATGGCACCCAGCAACAACATCCCCGTTCCCCACCCCCCACCCACCCACCCCACAACTGCTTGGCTACGTCACAGAAGTTCCCATCACTGATTGATTACACAGTGTTAGATCATCTCATGCTAGAATCCTGGCCCACCCAAGTTGATGTAAAACCTCACATAGATATTTTGAATCATACGAAATTGCAGACTTGCTTTATTTCACTAAGGGATATATTTATGTTTCCTACATGTCTTTTCCTAGTTTGATAGCTCACTTTTAAAAAATTACTGAATATTCCATTGTATGGATACCCCACAGTTTATTATCCACTCACCTATTGAAGGACATCTTTATTGCTTCCAATACTTGACAATTATAACTAATAGAGATACTGTAAATACTGGTGTGTAGGTTATTGTATAGACACAAGTTTTCAAGTCATTTGAAAACTGGATCATATATATGTACCACTTCACATTACCTCTAGCAAAGAAAGAGAATAAGTGTTGTTCCTTACCAGAATTTGACATCATCAATATCTTGGATCTTAGAGATTCTACTAAGTTTGTGGTAGTATCTAGATAAATTGATTTATAAGCATAAATGACATGGTTCTGAGCACCTTTTCATATACTTGTGTCCTATGTACTCACCCAACATCCTCTCTATATTTCCCATTTCCGTTACCCCTTATTTCTTGTTTGTTCTTGCCTTCTGAACTTTCTCACTGGGAAAATTGTGCCCTTTGATCTCAAATGGTTGATTATTCTAAGGAGTAAAATCCTCCAATTATTGCCATGATAGAACAAACCCAGGGGCTTTATCTGTTAAGATCATTCTTTTATATGATTTAAAATTTTGTTTCACATTTTCCTCTCATTCTATCCAGAACCTAATAATGCAGTGGTTCTCAACCTTCCTAATGCCACAACCCTTTAATACAGTTCCTCATGTTGTGATGATCCCCCAACCATAAAATTAATTTTGTTGCTACTTCATTATTGTACTTTGCTACTGGTATGAATTGGGCGACCCCTGTCAAAGGGTCGCTTGACCCCCAAAGGAGTCACGACTCACAGGTTGAGGACCACTGTTCTAATGTGACCCTTTTAAGAACACCTGGTTATGATTTTTAGGCACCATGTAGTTCTTCTGATTTCATGGTCAAGTAGGCTTGACATGGTTTCACATGGTCCATAACCCCATTGGATTGCTTTCATGTGTCTTCAGTTTTCTTCGTTGTATTCTTTGGACGGGAAGAGACCAACAGATACATCACTGGAAGCTTTTAAGACCCCAATTGCACATCAGTAAAGTAGGATTTAAAACATTGTTTTTGTGGACTATGTTATGTCTCTTGAACTTGATGTCCGTGAGACTATAGACCCAAGCCCAAAAGTGAGGAACACATTCCCCCGAGGTGTTTGTTAATGATCATATATATATACATATATATGTATATATGTGTGTGTAATTTTCCCCTCTGTCCAAAACCACAAACGCAGCAGCAAGTCGATGCCATCTCATAGCAGCCTATAGGACAGAGCCGACTGCCCCGTGAGCTTCGAAGACCCCTGCTCCTTACAGATGGGGACAGCCTATCTTTGTCCCATTCTGCAGCTGGCAGTTTCAAACCGCTGACTTTGCCTTAGCAGCCCGGTATATAATCCTGACATCTCAGGAGTCCTTCATTGTTGTTGTACCAGAGTTTCAGGGTCTCCAGGGTCATCTGAAGGGCAATGATGATGTGGATTGCGGTTATTAGTCTCTCCACAATGCCAAAGTTGTGGATGACCTTGACCAGAGACGCCAAACAGTTGCTGGCTCAAGCGGCATTGCTGAAGATCTTGAGGGAGTTTTCATACTGCTTATCATTCATGCCTATCACAGCAAGTAGGTATTGGCGGAAGGGGCAAGATGATCATTCTTTTGACCCCATCCTTCAAGTGAGCTCATCTTCTCTATGGTTGTGAAGAAATCAGTGGACTATATTTCCCATTGATGATAAGATTCCCACTCTCAGCCTTGAGAGTGCTATTGAATTTGCATCAGTGGAATCACGCTAGAACATGTAGACCGTGTGGTTCTTGTCGATGAAGGAGCCATGAATGGCAGCAGTATCTACTTGTCAGCGTTGAAAGCAGCCCGTAATGCAAGGAGGTCAGATCAAATGTGTTTCCAACTTTCACCAGCTATTATCAATGCATCTTGATTGAATATTGGATCAATTTCAGATTATAGAATTTGGTAAAAATCTTTCAATTCTTCATTTTACATTACTGTTTGGTGTGTAAATTTGAATAATAGTCATATTAACTGGTCTCCTTTTGGGGCTAAGGATATTATCCTATTACTGACAGCATTGTCCTACTGGACAGATCTCAAAATATTGTTGTTAATGAAGAAATGCAATGTAATTGCCTTCAATTTATTATATCTGGCATGGTAGACTACATGACTATATGAAGAAGAGTATGACATCAAGATTAAAGGAAGACTGATTCATAATCTGCAAATTGCAATGACATAACCTTCCTTGCCTGCTAAAGTGATGGGAATTTAAAACACTCTTTGATGAAAATCAAAGACATCAGATTGCAGTATGGATCAAAGTGCAAAAATCCAAACTAGACTAATGGGAAAGTGACCAATAGACTACTGGCCCAATGGCAACATCATGAAAATTGGATAAAACATTGAAGTGAAGGATTTCAATTTGCTTGGATTCACAAACAATGTTAAAGAAATCATATAACATAATGCACTGGGCAAAACTGTTGTACAAGACTTCTTTAAATTTTAAAGAGCAAAAATATCATTTTGAATACTAAGATGTGCCAGATCCAGGCAATGACATTTATAATCTCCTCAGGCATATGTGAAAACTGGACAATGAATAAGGAAGACTGGAGAAGAATTGATGCATTCGAGTTATTGTTTTGGTGCAGAATATTGAAATTATCATAGACTGCTAGATGAACAAAGAGATCTGTCTTGAAGGATCTCTTGAAGAGATCTGTCTTGAAGGAAACAGCCAGAAAGCTTCTCAGAAATGAAGATAACAAAGATATTGAGACACAAACTTTGGGTATATTATCCAGAGAGATTAGTCCTTGGAAGAGGAAATCATACTTGGTAAATTAGAGGGTCAGTACAAAAGAGGAAATTTGAAGCAAGATTGATTGACACAGTGGGCTCAACCAGAAGAACAGTTTTGAGGACAGTGCAGGACCAGGGAGTGTTGTCTTCCATCCTTCTCAGGGTTGCTAAGAGTCAGAATCAACTCGATGACACTAACAACAGAACTCATAACTGTCGAATTAAGTATGGCAAGTAGCAGCCCATTTTATCCCACTAATGCCAAGAATATTGATATTTACATTCTATTTGAATTTTTACTATTTCTGATTTCCCTAGATTTGTAATTTGGTTATTAATGCAAGTTTGACATTGTTTCTTTTCATTTTGAGTTATGCCACATGATCAAGTCAAGGTCCCCAAAACATTCCTCTGATTGTGTCATTAGAAAGAAGCAACTCTTCCCCCAACAGATTTGGAGTAGCTTTCAGTGAGAAGGAGTTATCTTTAAGCATTGTACCAAATAATGTTCTATAATTCATACGTTTTCCATTGGTCAATTTTTCACAAGTGATCTGCCTCTTTTTTCTTTTCTTTCTTTTCTTTTTTTATTGTTGCCTCTTGGTTCTTAATCTTCTTAGTCTGGAAGCTGCATTGAAACCTTTTCCCCATCATTGACCCTGCTGATATTTGAAATTCTGGTGTCAGGAACCTGAAAGCCATTATAGTATGCCCAATTGATATGAGTGTTGTCATGAAATGCTGCACAAAGTTAAAGAATAATGAGTCTGTGAGACACTTTATAGCATGGATGCATCTGATTGACGTGATGCATAATGAAATAAGTCACAAAAAGACAAAAAGAAAACTTAACATGATGAAGGCTGGGGGTGGGGGGAAGGATATTAAAGCATGGTTAGTCTGAGTGACAAGAGAAACAAATTCATAGACATTCATCTGTGTATAAGAAAGAGCTTTGGGGCTGAGCCCCGGTGGCGTAGTGGTTGTGTGTGGGACTGCGGCCCACTGGGACAGAGGTTTAATTCCAGCAGTGGGGCTGGGCCTCCTACTCCCACCACCGGAGAGCAGCGATGCCCACCCCCCCCAAAAAAGAAAGAAAGAAAGAAAGAAAGAGCTTTATATAAAATAGCAATCATATGTGGAGACACATTCCAGCTAAGTCCAAATCAAGTCCATAAGTCCAATATTAGTCCATATCTCTGATACCAGTCTATAAGTTTCTCTTCAGACTCATACAACGCATGTAATGATGCTGAATACAGGAAGATCACAGGCCAGTGAGTGGAAAGTCTTGTGGATCCAGAGGTTTGGAAGCCTATCAGCACTGTCATGGGTCTCCATGTGGCTCCTCCAGCTCCAGGGCTCTGGCTCCATCAGCGTAGCTCCAGGTGGCTTGTCAACGGGAATGTCTGCAGGGTGTGAGTGTCTGGCCTCCAGTGAGCTATTTATCTCCATAGCATTTCGAGATGAGGTCATCAAGCTGCAACCTGATCAGCAGGAAATTCTACCCCTTTATTCTTAATAGTCTCAAGTTGTCACTAGATTATGTAACTACCAGCTAGGTGAAGAGAAAAACCAAAACAAAAACTCACTGCCATGGAGTTGTTTATGGATTACATCAACCTCAAAGGGCGGGTTAGAACTGCTTCTGTGGGTTTCTGAGACTGTCACTCTTTACAGACTGTAACTCTTCCCACAGTAAAGAAGAAGGCAATTAAGACAGAAGCTAAAACTTACTACTAAGGCAAAAGAACACACTGGGGGTAAACAAGTGTTAAAGGTAGCAGAAATGATAAATGGTCTCAGTCACTGCCATCAAGTTGTTGCAGACTCACAGTTACCTCATAGGACAGGGCAGAACTGACACTTTGTGTGGGAAACAGGAAGCTTTCTCCCAAGCTGTCTCCCCCAAATATATGCCAAACCTAAGCTGCTTGCTACACATGGCATATGACGACACCTGAAGGTCAGCCAAAGTCGGTCAGGAGCCATTCTTCCTTAGGGCTACCAGCTCTCCTAACAGTCAGACTGTCTAGCCTGTCCCAGCCTAAAGTAGGCCCACTCCCTTCTGAGACAAAGGGGTCAGCTCACCCAAGGGCTCTCAAGGCTAGGCAGCCATCAGGAAACTTAGGTCTGCCCATCTTGTCACAAGGGATTCCACACTTCCAGTGGTTTAAAATTAAAATAAATATATTGCAATACTATTTTTGCATTCTATGAAAAATTTTGTTGCTCCATATAGACCAAATTTTTAATCAAGAACCACCTCCCCACCCCCCATCATAAGTGTCCACTTAAAATCTGGTCACATTATATTACGCATACACTCCTAGCTCACCCCTTTCCTGTGATTGTGCAACCCTTTCCTGTGACATATGTTCTTACCTGTAATTAGGGGCCTTGCATGCGCCAAAGGTATAGAAGGTTTGGGGCATGATAAAGAACCCCCACTCTCTTCTACCTCTAGCCCCCTCAGTGCCAGACGCTCCCTCTCCCTGCTCCCTCATGTAATCCCTTCCCCCACTTGCATTCTCTCCACATGGACGACCTGACGTGCTGAGGTGAGCATACTACCATGAAATGACTCTTATTATTTCTTTCTCTCTCATGCTCTCCATAACTTTTCTATGATACATAATAATTATCGCTGTACAACTGCACCTATTGAACTTGTGATGCATGTTTTGGAGGCTGGCTTCCTCTGATAACTGTGAGTTTAGCAGGGTAGATAGCCCGGTCTTTCTCCCATGGAGAGGTTGGTGATTTCAACTACTGAACCTGCGGTTAGTAGCCCCATGTATAACCACTACACCACCAGGGCTTCTGAAATAAATATTAGCATAAGCATATCCTGTGATAGCAAACAGCTTAGGTTTGGCAAATATTTGGGGGAGACAACTTGGGAGAAACCTTCCTACTTTTAGACATGTATGCTGAGCATAATATGGAAAGGAGACTGGGACTATATAAAGGAGGTTTGCCTGAGAATATTTAAACATATTTATTTGTCTATGCCACAAATGTATCCATGAATATATTAGAGCATAATCCTGCATCCCCCCATCTGCAGGAATTGCCAAGATGTAGGCAATGTTATCCCAGAACTGAATGGGAAACTCACTGACATGGCCTTCTATGTGTCCAACCCAATGTGTTGGTTGTGGGTTTTACTTACCATCTGGAGAAAACTGCCAAGTCTGATGACATCAAGAAGGGGGTGAAGCAGGCCTCAGATGGTCCCCTAAAAGTCATCTTGGGCTACATTGAGGATCAGGTCATCTCCTGTGACTTAAAAGTGACACCCACTTTTCCACCTTTATGCTGGGTTTGGCATCGCCTTCAACCACCTTTGGCAAGCTCATTTCCTGGTATGACAATGAATTTGGCTACAGTAACAGAGTGATGGACCTTATAGTCCACACGGCCTCCAAATAATATGAACCCCCCCATGGACAACCAGTCCCAGCAATAGCATTAGAGGCAGAGAGAGACTCTCAGTTGCTGGGGAGTTTTTGCCCCAACTAGAACCCCCAGCACACTGAGAATATCTCATTATTTCTAGTGTGGCGGGGGAAAACCTCCACAATCGAATGGCCCTAAGAGGCAGTTGTGCAATTGAAGGGTAAATTAAAATAAAAAACATCAGACAATAATCCAGGGGCTCCCCTCTTCCATGACAGCCATAATCAGAGTGAGAGAGATGAACACATTCTCTCACAAGCTTATATGATCTCGTGCATGCAAGCCACATCATACATAAATGTAACAGGATGGTGCTAAAGTAGTCACACCTGTCACAGGACTGGGGTGAGCTCCATGTATACACATGAAAGGAAGGTACATATGTAGCAAGATAGGCAGGTTCCAGAGTTCAGATGGCAACCTTTCTTTGGTTGTCCCTGAGCTGGCTTGACCTTTAGTTTCCCTACGCTCTTCTCCAGAGGAACAATCTATGACTTGTATAAGAAGGGAGTGGGCCTACTTAGGGTAGTACAGAGTCTTGTTGCTCTTGATGGCAGATAACCATCAGGCAGACAGCCTTCAAGCAGATACCCGTCAAGTTTATATGGCAGCAACCATGTGCTTAACAAGCAGCACCTTAAAAGTGGCATTACTGTTAGGGATATTGTGGGGAACAACTTCTACTGAGGAGAATGTGCCTGGGATTCATCTCCAACTTGTTAGCATGAAGGTTTCCCTCCCCAAGAGTCTCAGGCTCCTAGATGCCTTAAAATATGAGTATAGAAAATTTGTTCTCACACACTCTCTTCCTGCTCCCAGTTTCCCACACTTGAGTTCCCATCCAGATCCCCTGAAGAAGGGGAGGGGATTAGAGAGCCCAGCCTTGTCATGTACCATAAATAAAACACACTCTATTCAGCCAAATAAAAAGACAATGTTTAAAGCAGAAAGATTTTAAGAAAAGCATTCATCTTAAATTGCATTATTAGAGGTTTCTATTGGCAGAATATTGAATCATGAAGGAAGCATCATCAAAAAAAGATTTAAGGAACACACGGTCACTGTACCAAAAAGAATTGGTTGACTTTTAAGCATTTCATGAGGTAACACATGATCAAGAACCAATGATACTGACAGTAGAAGAAAATTGCACAGAATGCCAACTGAAATGTTTCAACAAGAAAAGATAGAAGTTGTCAAGATATTCCTTCTATCTGGATCTATATTCAATGTCCATGGAAACAGCAGACAATAAATTAAACTGCTTATTGCATTGGGGAAATCTGTTACAAAAGGCCTCTTTTAAGAGGTAAAGAGCAAAGATAGCACTTTGCGGACAAAAGTGTACCTGATCTCAAGTCAAAGTTTTTTAATTGCTTCATATCCATATAAAAGCTAGACAATGATTAAGGAAGCCTGGAGGATAATTTATGCATTTGAATAATGGTTTTTCCAAAAATAATGGTCACACTGTGCACTGCCAGAAAAAGGAATAAATCTGTCTTGGAAGAGAACCATTGAAATGTTTCTTAGTGGTAAAGATGGCAAGACTTCAGCTCATAAATTTTGAAAACAATATCAGAAAGGGACATTCCTAGAGAGAGACATCAGATTTGGTAGAGTAGTGCATCAGGGAAAAAGAGCAAGTCCCTCAATTAGATAGACGGACACAGTCCCTGCAAGAATGAGCAATGAGTGTGAGGCCAGCACACAAACAGACCTACTTCATTATGTTATACATGAAGCTACAGAGTTGGAACTCAGCCCACAGTAAAGAACAGCAATATAACAAATTTCCATTGTGTGTATATACCATGGTCTATTCCTCCATTCTTCCATGGGCATTTAGTTGTTTTCATATTTTTATTGTCACTAATGCAGTGATGAACATGTGTGCATTTATTTATGCATGACATGACTCATTTCTTTAGGAAATAGGTCTAATAATGGGATTGCTGCATTGTATGGTATTTCTATTTCCAACAAACAAGAATGCTTCGGATCATTGGAGTTGAAAATCCAAATAACTTCACTTCAGCATTAATAATTCACGTCCACTAAGTACATTTTGACTCATACCAATCCTGTAGGACAGAGTAGATCTCTACTGTGAGTTTCTATGGCTTTCAGTCTTTTACAGAGCAGAAACTCTCATCCTTCTTCCAAGAAATTAATAGAAAAGGCTTAAAAAACAAAATAGAAAACAACAAATTTTGGTGAGAATGTGAAGAAACCGAAAACATTCTATACTGTGGGATATTAGATAGTATAAACCTTCTGGAAAAAATAAGTCACTTACTTTTGAAAAAAGAAATACCATCTGATCCAGCAATTCCTCTACTTAATATATATTACATTACTAAAAGCTACAGCTTGAATATATATGTGCATACCCATGTTCATTACAGCATTATTTACAAGAGCAAAAAGATGGAAGCTATCTAAATGACTATCAGTCAAAGAATAGATAAACTGGCACACACACAAAGGAATACTGTACAACTTTAAAGACTAGTGATGAATCTGCCACACACCTCATAACATGGGTAAACCCAGAAGACACTATCCTGAATGAAGTGAATTAATCACAAAAGAACAAATATTGAAGCTGTTTTTACAAAAAGTCAATTAAGCAGTTTTCACACTAAAAGAAACATCACTTGATGAGTCCCAGGGTAGGAAGAGCAGTGGGGAAGAAGCCAGAATAGAGAGTAGGAAAAAGTATGGAGGTGGGGAAGACAGTGGGAAGCTTGCAATGGTTAAAGGCAGCAGAGGCAGTACTGTTATACAGACAATCCTGCGATAATGAGGGTGTATGAGTAGCTGCTTGGTTGTACATGCAGGCTTAACAGGTGACCGAAGGAGGAGCAAGGAAGTATACTAACAAATAGACACAGATTTGACTAAGAATATTTGTATTTATCTTTATTGCAAATATTTTCATGAATGGGGTGGAACATATTTGGAGCAAAATTATGTAAAAGGTGAGTTGCTGGATGTAGGGAATCAAGACCAAAGTCTCAGGAAACACCAAAATCAATTGGCATAATATGAAACACAAAAACAATGTTCTACATCCTACTTTAGTGGGTAGTAACTGAGGTCTCAAAAGTTAGTGGAGAAACCATCTAAGCTGCAGTTATTGGTCTCTTCCCATTCAGAGAAAGAGGGACCAGAACTCAAAGTCACAATGACCTAAAAGGCCATGCAAGTATCAGTCTCCCAATACTGAAACCAGAAGAATTAGAATCCTGGCTGCCACTCCCAACAGCTCTGAAAAGTTTCACAGGAGATCATAGGTTCACACATACACACAGAGAAAGAAATGTTAGCAATAAATTCATATCTGTCGATAATAATACTGAATGTAAATGGAGCCAATGCACTTGCCAAAGTTCAAAGAATAACAATAGATCAAACAAAATAGAGAAAGATAGCAATATCAAGCAAATGGCAATTAAATAAGACCACTGTGTAAATATTAATTTCTGATAAAATACACTTTAAGGCAAAATCTAGCATAAGAATAGACTTTAAGGCAAAATATAGCATAGGAAAGAGATTAATGATGATTCAAGAGTCAATTGAACAAGAGGGACATAGCCATAATAAATACCTATCCACCCAGTGAAACAGCTTCAAAATGCATAAGTTGAACCCTAACAAAATTAAAGTAGAAATACATAACTTCATAATAATAGAACGCTTAACTATACCACTTGTGATGAAACAATTAGAAAAACAGTTAACAAAGAACTAAAAAACATAATTAACTAATTTGACTTCATAGACATATACAGTATGTTCCACCCAACAACACTATATATATTCTTTCTAATGCACATCATTCATTCTGAAGAATTGACTGTGTTACACAATAAACTTTTCAATGATATTTTCCTTGTGTATAAGATATACACTTTGTTATTTTATTTTTTAACTTTGTACTGTGCTTTTCAGTTCAGTTTTCCTCTCAATAACTCATGTACATTTTGCTCCGAGTCATTTATTTCAGAACCATCATTTATTCCACATCTTACCTGTGCCTCCTGTTTCCATTCATCCTTCTTTCCCTATCCAACTTCACTTTGATTTCAAATGATTGATTATTCTAAGGTGTGTGAAACGTTTGGATAAAATTTGAGCCACAGAGGTGAGTTAATGTCCAGATCTGAAAGGTAAATAAAGGCCATTTCCAGATCTGAAAGGTAACTAAAGGCTACAGTCTCAGTTTGACTTACTGTGTCAGTTTGTCATATTGCGCGGGTTTGTGTGTTGCTGGAATGTTGGAAGCAGTCACTGGTATTTCAAATGCCAACAGGGCCACCCAAAGTGAGTAGATTTCAGTGACACAGATTACCCTAATTCTTTTCTGTGTTTGTGTTTTCACTCCTTCATTTCTAAGCTGCCCTTTGCATCTCAAATGTTTGGCTATATTAAGGCATGTGTACCTCACTAGACCCCATACAGACTGTCTATTGTTTGGCTGAAAATTGAGGCACAGGATGAGTTAGCTCCAGAGCTGAAAGGTAAGGAAGGACCTTCAGCGGCTTCATCAGTGTCTGTTTCTATTTGCTTTTAACTGATGAACTACTATGCCACTGTCCGGGGTGGTCGTCCCATTTCACATTCCCAGTATTGTTATATGAGGTGCCCATCAATGCACACTCTCACCAGTATTTGTTGTTTTATAAAACATTTTTTCTATTCATACTGGAATTCCCTTTGCCTTCTTCCCTGGATTATTTCCACTGAGAAAAGCATATTTATTTTCCTTAATGAGTAACTTTTCATTTTTCCAAAATGTGTTTCAATATTCTTTCGTTGTCCTTGGTTTTGAAAAGTTTGTTTATGTATATTGATTATTTTTTAGGGAATACATCCTTTATGGTTGTATTGAATATGCCTCTTTGTGGCGGTCATGTGCTTGCTGTCAATTTCATGATCGGGATGTAGGGGTGGAGTCTAGCCTGTCAAACTGGAGATGGCCAATGAGTAGCCAATGAGGCCACTGTGTGGGCATGGCTTTCTCCTGAGACTTCTGGGAAGTCTGAGATTGTCCCCCTAGTTGTTGGGAGTTGCTTGACTGACAAGACAAGATGGCAGCGTCCAAGGAACCAGAGGAGTTGGAGAAGAAGCCACACAGCCTTACCCTGATGGAACAAGACCTCTGAAGCTGGAGAAGTCACAGAGAGACCCCTGCCAGCGCTGAGATGTTTCTATCACCAATGGATATGGCTGATGGACCCTGAGCCCTGGAACGAGGAGCCATGAGGGGACCCCTGCCTGAGCTGGGACTCTGCACTTACTGGCCTGTGACTTTGTGAGTTGGAAGGAGACTTTATAGACTGGTATTGGACATATAGGCTAATATCGGACTTATGACTTTGAACTGGACTGGGTTGGGATGCTTTCTCAATGTTGCATTCCTCTTGTATATAAACTGTACCCTTATATCCATATGTGTGTCTATGAATTTGTTTCTCTAGTCTACCCGGACTAACACACTCTTGAATGCATATTATCTATTTTTCCATATATTGGGGAAGTTTTCTTCCAAAATATCTATGAATTTTTTCCCCTCTCAATGTGTGTCTCCCCCTGTTATGGAAATTGAATTTTTAGTTTTTGTTTTATATTTTCTTTTCTGACTAATTCTTCAGCAGATTCATATTGGTAGATTTGTCTTCAATCTTATTAATTCTGTTTTCTATTGATTTAATTCTATTCCTCTGCTTTTTTTAATTTCTGAAATCTTAATGTTAATCTACTGGACTTTCATTTGCTATTTTTATATGGGCTTTTTTCTTTGTCTATTTTTGTTTTGGGGCATCACTTCCCTCTGGTGGTGGAAGTAGGAGGCCCAACCTTTTCTCCTGTGGAGCCTCTGCTGGAATTGAACTTCCATCCCAGTGGGCTGCAGTCCCACGCACAACCACTACACCACCGGGGCTCAGCCTTTTATATGGTTTTTATACTTTTATTTTGTTCTTGTCATGTTTTCTTGAATCTTGTGTTTTCAATGATTTGTGTTTTCCTCTATCTCACTTTCAATCTGTTGTAAGAACAAAAGTGATATTCTTTTGAATTCCTTATCAGATCTTTCAATGTTATTTATTCTACATAAAGGATTTCTGACTCTGTATCTTAGTCACTGGTTTGAGACGTTGCATTGTTTCTTCAGGTGAGCTAAAGTCAAAAGATGCTGTGGCATTATAATGCTGTTATCTTTATATTTAAGTAGTGATTTTGTCCAGCTTTAAATGTTTTATTTTGTCTTTATATACATAAGCAAGTGAAGTGAGTACACTACCTTACTCTCTTTCTTGGCAGAACTTTTCCAAGTGGGTATGACAGGGGATTAGGGTGTGCTTTTCTCTACTTGTGGCTTATGTACAGCAGTTGAAGGGCAGTTAGAGTTGGAGTTTACAAGTATTATTACTGATTATATGGTCAAGGAGTAGGTACAGCTCTTGCCCAATGGGTAGAGTTTCTGAAGGTGCATGTGTAACCAGGCAGTGTGGTTATAGTTTCTCCTTCCTGCAGTGTGAAACAAAAATATATTCCTAGTAAAGCAACAACAATAGAAAATACTACAGAATACAAAGATAAGGAAGATGCTGAGCCCCAGTGGCGTATGTGATTGAATGTGGGACTGCAGCCCGCAGGCGTGGCTGTTCAAATCCCAGTGGCGGCTCTCAGGAGCAGCGCTGCGTAGCACCCATGACCACCAGAGGCAGTGATGCCCCCCCAAAACAAAACAAAACCAAACAAATAAAAAGGTAAGGAAGATGGTGGGGGAAGCACAATCAATAAATAAAAGAAAACAAAGAAGAAAGAAAACCATGGGAAGAAATTAGAAAAAATACTGAAAACATACGAAGATGGAGAAAAGCAAAAGATCAGTTACTAAAGAGAAAGTAATGAAAAGGTGAAGATGGAAAAACAATTAAAACACAAACTAACCCCCAAACTCCCAGGAAAATAAAAGAACCGAAAAATGACAAAATTGTGGGAAAGGGCACCATCGAGGTGCCCCTGTCTACCAAAGAGGCAGTGAGAAGCAAGTCCCTAACATGGGTCAACACGGAGTGTTAGTGAAGGAGGTCAGAGTACAGGCGAGGTGAAGCGCCCAGTCTTGTATTGCGTTCCTATTGAGCTAGAAGGTGACTAAAGGGAGAGATTTGCTGTAGCAAGGAGTACTATAAAGCCCAGGTACAAGCTCGAAGGTCGGATACTTGGTTCCTATCAACCCAAGGAGTGGCTGGGGATAGTTCACCTGTCTGGTGCACTAGGAAACAGAGAGAGGGCGTGCCTTCCAGTGCAAGGTGCTGTGAGCATGGAGGCGGACCACACTCTGGTCACTGAAAGGGTAGGTGGAATTAGAGATACATCTTGCGATTGCTAGCTCCTAGTGTGGGCACTTGTGCTGGACGGTATGAGCAGGGTCTACTACCAGGCTGATGTCCCATTAGAACTATATTTTCAAGACTTCAAAATGGCTGCACTGTGACAGGCTATCTGAAAATTCCTTGTTCAGTTTGTATCTTTATTCACTGTTTGGTTTAGCTTCCTCTACTAGTATTTCATCCATGTCTCCATCCTTTCTTTGCCAGCTCAGAATTAACATTCATATCTGCTTCATTTGGTCTTTCGTGTCTTTATTGTGGAGGGTCTGGGTAGCCTGTCTGTCTAGTTTGCCATCTTGCTGATAGATGGCTGTAAATTGGTTTTCCAACAATTGACATACGTTTTGTTTCGTGACATTGATTTCGGTCCCTAGAGTGCAGCAGTCCTCCTCCTTTCTCTTTGCTTTTGCCATCACCCTTATTTTCCTATCCCTTCATATATTTTGAGAGTCATCCTTGCTCAAATGCTGTCCCTGTGATACTATACGGTGAATTTTTCTAATGAATGCATATCTTCCAGGTGTTATTGTTCATTCTATAGACATGTCTACTGTTTAGATGAAATTTGAGTCATAGTGTCTCTAGAGGTCATAGTTTTGGGGTTCCATTGGTCTCCATGAGGTTGTTCTGATTATTATGGCTCTGTAGTAAGTTTTGAGATAAGAAAGTAAACTGCTTCCTAATTGATTTTCCTTCTTTTTTAGTGTTTTGTTTATCTGGGGTCTTTATGTTCCACAAAAGGTGATGGTTGATTTTTCCATCTCTATATAGAATGACATTGAAATCTGGATTGGGATTGGGTGATATTGACATTTCACACTGTTGTCTTCCTGTGTATAAACATGATATATCCTACCATTCATGTAGCTCTGTCTTGGTTTCTTGTAGTAGTGTTTTGTAACTTTCTTTGTGTAGATCTTTTGTTTCTCTTGCTAGAGCTATTCCTAAATATTTCATCTTTTAGGTTGCTATTGTAAGTGAATCAATATTCTGGATTTCTTTTTCACATTTCTTTTTGCTAACATAAAGGAATTTAACTGATTTTTGTATCTTGATCTACACCCTACCACATTATTGAATCTTTCAATTAATTCTAACAAATATCCGTTCTTTCTTTTGTATTATTAGCTTCTTTTATTGGGAGCTCTTACAACTCTCATAACAATCAATACATCAATTGTATCAAACACATTTGTACATATATTGCCATCACCATTTGCTTTTAAAATATTTTATTGGGGGCTCCAAGAGCTCTTACACAATACGTACATGTATTAATTGTGTCAAGCACACTTGCACATTTGTTGCCATTATAATTTTCAAAACATTTTCTTTCTACTTGAGTCCTTGGTATCAGTTTTTCAGTTTTTCCCTCTCTCTCCCACACTCTCTCCCTTCCTGCAAAACCCTTGATAATTTATAAATTATTATTTTCCATGTCTTACACTGACTAATGTCTCTCTTCACACATTTTCTGTTGCCTATCCCCCAGGGAGGAGGGTACATGTAGATTATTGTGATTAGTTCCCCATTTCTCCCCCCACCTTCCCCTTCCCCTCCTGTTATAAATACTCTAATTATTGGTTCTGAGGGGTTTATCTGTCCTGGATTCCCTATGTTTCCACCTCTTACTTGCATCTGTGTACATGGTCTGGTCTAGCAGGATTTGTAAGGTAGAATTGAGATCATGATATTAGGGGCAGAGTGAAGAATTAAAGAACTAGAGGAAAGTTGTATGTTTCTTTTTTTTTTTTTTTAGGGGGGAGGGCATCACTGTCCCTGGTGGTTGTGGGCTCTAGCCAGTGCTGCTCCTGAGAGCTGCCGCTGGACTTGAACTGCCAAACCCATGGGCTGCAGTCCCGCACTCAACCACTTACCCCCTGGGGCTCAGCCCAAAAGTTATATTGCACCCTGACTGGCTTATCTCTTCCTAATGACCCTTCTGTAAGGAGGTTTCCAATTGTTTAAAGATGGGCTTTGGGTCTCCACTCTGCACTCCCCCTCATTCACATTGATATGATTATTTTGTTCTGGGTCTTTGATGCCTGATACCTGATGTCATTCCATTGACCTCATGATCACACAGGCTGGTGTGCTTCTTCCATGTGAAATTTGTGGCTTCTCAGCCAGATGACTGCTTGTTTGTCTTCAAATCTTTAAGACCCTAGATGCTGTATCTTTTGATAGCTGAGCACCATCAGTTTTTGTCACCACATTTGCTTATGCACCCATTTTGTCTTCAGTGATCCTATCAGGAAGGTGAACATCACAGAATGCCAGGTTATTAGAACAAAGTGTTCTTGCATTGAGGAAATACTTGAGTAGAGGCCAATGTCTGTCTGCTACCTTGATACATACATGCATATATATATGTGTGTGTGTGTGTGTGTACACATACACATATATATATACACACATAGATCTACTTCCCTATCACTATATAAAAATGTTTATATATCTACATGCCTGCATTTAGACCTCTATAAATGTCCTTTGCTTCCTAGTTCTTTCCTCTATTTTCTTTTACTTTCCTCTTATCCCGCTATCATATTAGGCCTCCATTCAGGTTTCAGTAATTCCTTTCAGTTACATTGCCTTTGATCAAACCCTAGGATGCATCCTACACTGCCCTCACTGTTGATTTTAAATCACAGACTGTTCCCTTGTCTCTGGGTTTGTTAACATTCACTTCCTTTTCCCTGCCTCCCCCTCTCCCATGTCCCCCACCATCATCCCAGAATCATCAGTTCCATTGTTTTCTCCCCAGGATTGTTTATCCCCCCTACCTTATCTATATAGATGTGTAGATGATAAGCATAAAAACATGACAGAGCAAAGCAAAGAAGAAAAAACAAAACAAAAGTAACAAAAAAATACAATGACCAAAAAAAAAAAAAAAACCACACAGAAAGAAAGAAGAAAAGCCTGTAAATAATTCCAGGTATGCTGAAAACCCAGAAATGAAAGCATCAGAATACAGATAATTGATCTTTGATAAGGGCTGCAAAAACATCAAATGGGAAAAAGATGCTCTCTTTAACAAGGGGTGCTGGAAAAAATGGATATCAACCTGCAGAAAAAGGAAGCAACACCCATATCTCACTCCATGCACAAGAATAAACTCAAGATGGATCACAGACCTCAAGGTAAAACCCCTTATTATTAGGGCCATCAATGAGGGAATTGGGACCTACCTGAGAACTCTGCACAGAGGTTACATAGGCTACCTGAAATACGGAAGGGCACAAACACAGAGGAGGCACAAACTGACCAGTGGGATATACTAAAGATAAAACACCTGTGTACATTGAAAGACTTCACCAAGAAAGTTACAAGAGAGCCCACGGACTGGGAAAACATCTTTAGCAATGACACAACAGATAAAGGCCTTATTACTAAAATTTACCATACCCTGAAAGCTTCCCAAAAGAAGACAATTTAAATGCCCACTGAGGACGTGGGTAAAAGACCTGAAGAGAGGCAGAAATCCAAATGGCCAATAAACATATGAGAAAATGTTCCCAATCATTAGTCATAAGAGAAATGCAAATCAAAACAACTATGAGATACCACCTAACACCCTCAAATAGCCAAATTAAAAAAATCAGAAAACAACAAGTGTTGGAGGGGGTGTGGGAACTCTCATCCACTGCTGGCAGACCTTTAGGTATGTACAGCCACTATGGAAGTGGATTTGGAGAAATCTAAAACAGATGGAAATTGAGGTACCATACAACTCAACAATACTCCTATTGGGCATCTACCCAGAAAAGGCAAGCAGCAAACCATGGTCAGACATCTGTGCTCCAATGTTCATCGCAGCACAGTTCACAATTGCAAGGAGATGGAAACAGCCCAAATTTCCATCGACTGATGAATGGATTAAAAAGCTGTGGTACATACATACAATGGAGTACTATGTATCCCTGAAAAGCAGTGATGAGCGTATGAAGCACATCACTGCACTGGAAGAACTGGAGGAAATTATGCTAAGTCAAGTTAGCCAAGCGCAAAAGGGCAGGTACAACATGAGCCTGCTGAGGTAAGCTTAATAAAAAAAAAATTCAAAAGGGGCATTGGGAAAAAGCTACTGTATACAGAAATGCCTGGGGGGAGGACCAGGTAGTATGGTAGGGGCCAGACCAAATCCAGGGCTACATATGGCAGCCAACTGGAGTCGGGGGGAGGGTTGGGGAAGGGCAATGGTGATGTGTAAGGAGGGAATAAGGTACTAACCCACCCAAGGGGAATGTATTGTTTATATCTTCACAGGGAAAGAGGGACCAAACTTAAACCCGGTGTTTCAGGATGTGAATGTAGCATGACAGCATGAAACAGGGAACAAATGGAGGAGTCTGAGCGCACAACCCCAATCCCAACTATGGGGACAGCCTCCTCTCCCCCCAGAGGAGTTTGCCTTGAAGATCAGCACTGAAACTGCAGCTTGATGAGTGAGATATGGCTGACCAGAACACATAAGAACAAATGAAGGGGGAGGAAGAGAGAATGGAGTGCATCCTGGCCCACAGAGCCTTCAGGACGATGACCCCACTCAGAACAGCCAATGCACAGAGAGGATCATATAGCTGGTCCCACTTCCCTCACTGACCAACAGCCCTTTGGGGTCAAACAATGGAGAAACACAGTCAGGATTGTACCCTGTCTGACCCAGTCACACCATGGCAAAGCACTAAGTGTGTATAACAGAGCATGGAGTTCCTGATGAAATGCCAGGGATATACTTTGGGACCAGGGGACACTTCTGGACATCAAAGAAAAGTCTGAACTATTTACAAGTTTTTATATTGTTATTATTTTTTAACATATATATTGGACATTGGGGTTTTTTGGTTATTTTTGTTTGTTTGTTTACTTTATCTTAGGATGCCTTTTGGGGGGGTACATATTGTTATCTCTGCAGGTCTATCTAGATAAGATAGGCTGGATGAACAGTCTGGAGATGAAAATGAAAGGACTAATGGTTCTGGGCGGGGGGGGGGCGCGGGACATGGGAGATGGGGAGGAAGGGAAAATGAGGTGGTGTTGACTGGCCCAGGGATAGGGGCAAAACAAGTGATTCAAAATCAGTGACAAGGTGGATGTGAGTGGTCCAATAAGGACTGATCAAGAGTAATGTAACAGAGAAAATTTTGAAACCCAAATGGAGGCAAAGCATGATAGTGAGACAAGAGGTATATAAAAGGAAATAGAGGAAAGAACTGGGGGGTAAAAGACTTTTATAGAGGCCTAAATACAGGCATGTACATAGATGAATGTATTTATATATAACGATGGGGAAATAGATCAACATGCATATACTTATAGGACAGCAGATGGGCATTGAACCTCCACTCAATTACTTACTTCCTCAATGCAAGAATATTTTGTTCTATTAGATTGGCATTCCATGATGCTCACTTTCCTGACATGATCACTGAAGACAAATGTGTGCATAAGCAAATGTGGTGAAGAAAGCTGATTGTGTCCGGCTATCAAAAGATATAGGATCTGGAGTCTTAAAAGTTTGAAAGTAAACAAGTGGCCATCTAGCTCAGAAGCAACAAAGCCTACATGGAAGAAGTACACCAGACTGTGTGATGATGAGGTGTTGAAGGGATCAGGTATCAGACATAAAAGAAGTAAAAATTATATCACTATAAGTGAGGGGGAGTACAGATTGGGGACCCAAATCTCAGCAATAGATGAAGTGACATCCCCTTACAGAGGGGTTGCAGGGAGGAGATTATCCAGTCAAGCAAGGTACAGTGTAGCAACAATGAAATATGCAACTTTTCTCTAGTTCTTAAATGCTTCCTCCCCTCCCATTATCATGACCCTAATTCTACCTCACAAATACAAATTCAGCTAGACCAGGAGATCTATGAATAGGAGCTGGAAACATGGGAAATTCAGGATGGATGATCCCTTCAGGACCCCTAGTGAGAGTGGTGATACCAGGAAGGTAGGGGGGGTGGGTGGAGTAGACAAGGGGAACCAATTTCAGTGATCTACATATATCCTCCTCCCTGGGGTATGAACAACAGGTAAGTGGGTGAAGGGACACATCGGACAGTGTACGATATGACAAAATAATGACAATTTGTAAATTATCATGGGTTCATGGGGAAGGGAGAGTAGGGAGGGAGGGGAAATATGGGGAGCTGATACTGGGGGCTTAAGTAGAAGGAGGATGTTTTGAGAATGATATCACAATAAATGTGCAAATGTGGTCTGCATACAATTGATGTATGTACAGATCATGATAAGAGTTGTATGACCCCCCCCCAATAAAATGATTTTTTTTTAAAGAAAAGAAATAATAATTCCAGGTCTGTTTGCTGACCTTAAGGAGTGTTTTCCAGTTGAGTATGCTGGAGGTGTCACGCCTTGACCCCAAAGTTTATTATTTGTATTCTCTGGGAAATGTATTGCTTTGTTCCCCTTGCAGCTCTGCTGCCCCCCCCCCCCCCTTAGTGTTTCACCCAGGTGTGGTGGGGTCAAATCGTGCAGAGTTCCTGCACTGTGCCTTCAGTGTTGTTCCTCATAGCGAAATGGGTCAGTAAGGGACGTCTTGTCTGCTGGTAAGGCTGGCCCTGTGGTCCTCCCTTTGCATTGGCTGCTCTGAGCAGCAATATCATCCTCTGGGATTGGGGGGCCAAAATGTGCTCCATTCTCTCTCGGTCCTTCCTCACTTGTTCCTGTGGGCTCTAATCAGACATGCCCCTTTCCCTGATTCACAGCTTCTGTGCTGTCCTCTGTCGTGCAGTCTTCGAGGGGTGGGGTGGTGGTGGGTCTCTATGTAGGTGGGATTTGGGCTGGGCTCGCAGCCTTCTATTGGTGTTCTGCTTCACATCAGTATGTCACCTTCACATCGTGGAACACTGGCTGGGAGTATGGTTTCTCTCTTCCTCTCCTGTGGAGATATAACAAAACCCTTCTTTTAGGTGGGTTTGTGCCGTGTTTACCCACTACCATGTCTTTTTTTTCCTTCTTTCCCCCCCAGCAAGCTTCTTGCCAAGTGTTGGGACTTTTCTATATGCCGCATCAACATTTGCAAATAGAAACCAAAGTCAAAAATTCAAGCTCACTGCCATCAAGCTGATGCCCACTTATAGTGACCATATAGGACAGAGTAGAACTGTCCATGTGAGTTTCCAAGACTATAACCCATTATGGGGGGTAGAAAGTCTTATCTTTCTCTCAATCTGCAGCTGATGGGTTTTTTTTTTCAATGACTTTATTGGGGGCTCTTACAGCTCTTATAACATTCCATACATCATTTGTATCAAACATATTTGTACACATGTTGCCATCTTCATTTCCAAATATTTTTGCTTGAGCCTTTGGTGTAAGTTCCTCTTTCCCCTCCCTTTTTTTTTCACTATACTTTAATTACATATAATTTGTAACAATGAAAATACATCCTGCATATCAAATATTTACATTATCATTTATAAACAATAGCAAAGTTACATTTATGAAGTATCAACAAAAATAATGTTATGGTTGGGGTCACCACACCACGAGGAACTTTATTAAAGGATCATGGCATTAGAAAGGTTGAGAACCATTGAGATAAGTAGTCTGAGGATTAACATTTGC